>PVIH01019551.1:0-35020 GCA_004025045.1 Sigmodon hispidus | reverse complement strand
TAATAAAAACAGCCTGGTACTGGCATAAAAACAGACTTGTGGACAAATGGAATAGAATTGAGGATCCAGACATTAACCCAAAAACCTATGAACACCTGATCTTTGACAAAGAGGCCCAAAACATTCAATGGAAAAAAGATAGTATATTTAACAAATGGTGTTGGCATAGCTGGATAGAAGTATGTAGAAAAATGCAAATAGATCCGAGCCTGTCACCCTGCACAAAACTCAAATCCAAGTGGATCAAAGACCTCAACTTAAACCCAACCACTTTGAACTTGATAGAAAAGAAAGTGGGAAATACACTTCTACAAATTGGCACAGGCAATCACTTCCTAAATATAACACCAGTGGCACAGACACTGAGACCAACAATCAATAAGTGGGATCTCCTGAAGCTGGGAAGCTTCTGCAAAGCCAAGGACACTGTCAATAGGACAAAATGTCAGCCTACAGAATGGGAAAAGATATTCACCAGTCCAAGATATTCACCAATCCTACAAGTGATAGAGGACTGATCTCTAAGGTATATAAAGAGCTCAAGAATTTAGAGCTCAAAACCTTGAATAACCCTATCAAAAAATGGGTTACAGATCTAAAAAGGGAATTCTCAGCAGAGGAACTACGAATGGCTGAAAAGCACCTAAAAAAGTGCTCTTCATCTTTAGCCATCCGAGAAATGCAAATCAAAACAACTTTGAGATACCACCTAACACCTGTTAGATTGGCTAAGATAAAAGGCACAGATGACAGCCTATGTTGGAGAGGATGTGGAACAAGGGGAACACTCCTCCATTGTTGGTGGGAGTGTAAGCTTGTTCAGTCACTTTGGAATGCAATATGGCGGTTTCTCAGAAAATTGAGAATCAATCTCCTCAAGGACCCAGCAATACCACTTCTGAGGGTATACCCTAAAGAGGCACATTCACACTCCAAAGATATTAGCTCAACTATGTTCATAGCAGCATTATTTGTAATAGCAAGAACCTGGAAACAACCTAGATGTCCCTCAACTGAAGAATGGATTAACAAAGTGTGGTACATATACACAATGGAATTGTACTCAGCAGTAAGAAAAAATGATATCCTAAAATTCGCAGGCAAATGGATGGATTTGGAGAATATCCTCCTGAGCGAGGTATCACAGTCTCAGAGAGATAAGCAGGGGATGTACTCACTCATTAGTGATCTCTAAACAAACAAACAAGAAAAAAAGCCAAGCATGCCCTAGTGGCAAACCACAACTACTGAACATCTTGGGATCAGAAGCACCCTGGACTGACCCTTTGGATCCCACTCCAACTATAGGAACACCAGACTCACTCTTGAGGGAGGGTGGACAAAACTGGATTTGGCCAGGAGTGGAGACTGATCCAAGCATTATTGGGTCAGTGGGACCATGGGACTGTCTTCTCCCTGCCCAGGGAGGGGATGGGGAGTTGTGGAGAAATAAAATGACCTGATGTGGTGGGAGGGGGAAGGGACCTTGAATAAGGATATACAGGGATGAAAATAGAAATTCAGAGGGAAAGCTGAACACAAAGTAAATATATGTGTAGCAATCTTATTTTGCATTATCACCCTTGATAAGTCATGCTTATGATTTTTATCTTCTTTATAGTTATTGTTAACTTTTCAGCATTTTAAATTCATTTTACTGTTTTTTTGATAAATACAAAATAAAAAAATTAAAAAAAAAAACCACAATCCTTTCAGTTTACAGGGGTTGAACAACAGTGTTCTTCTTAACTACTCACAGGTTTTAGGATCTTTGGGAAATGGAAGATTTTTGACATTAATTATTTTGTACTTATTTTTAACAGGTCAAGAACAAGAACAAATGACAGTAAAGTACAAATTTCAACATACAGTAAGATTTTGAGCATCTACATGCTTATCTACATTATATGAAGAACCATTTAATGAATACTTGTTCTATATGAAAACTTCAAAAAGCTTTCCTGTAGCTTCTAGTCATCACTGAGTTCTATGCAATCCTTTAAAAATCAAATCAGTTCTCTGTAAGGTCAAAAGTAAAGTTGAATTTCTAATACTTTATTTAAAACAGACAATGATGGGTTCTTGAGGAAAAGATGTCAATAAATATCATATAGCTGCAATGTCATAATTATGTGAGCATAATAAATATTCCAGAGACAGCATATTTTTTTAAAAAAATTAAAGAAATGAACAAAATTGCATCAATATTTCTACCAAAAGCAGTTTGTGCTTCTACAAATAATGGCAAGATGAACCTAAGTGTTTATCTCTGTTTGTTTCCTCTATTTTATCATCTTATTTTTTTTCTCTCCTCTACTGCTTTGAATTATTTTTATTGTTTTCCTTCTCCAAATCTTTTTTATTAGTGCAAACCACTGCAAAATAATGATGGGTTCAGTATGATGTTTTCATTCCTGAATGTCCTGTACTTTACTCTGCTGCTGTTTAGCAATACTGGCCTTTAGTGTTTACTCTAGAAATTACAACCAATAGAAACTTACTGGACTAATGAAAAGTGATGCTCCTTTTAATAACTGAAAAGGTCATTGCTGTTGTTTCTTAATTTGATTATTTTTCGCTCTTTTGTTGGTTTTATGCCTCATAATTTGAATTATCTTAAATCATACAAGATGTTGTGCTGTCATAGACTTGGGTTTTCCAAACCTTTGCTACTGTTTCTTTCAGTATAGATTCATTGCATTTCCCTTCTTTGGACTACCATGAATCCTTGAATCTGTACCCTTAGGGCTTCTGTCAATTCTCAAATATTAGATCTTTGAATATGACCTTTGCTACATTCTTTCACACTTCCTCTCTGTATCTAAAATAATACATATTGTATTTTTTCATTTTGTTCCATGGACATCTGTGCTTCTGTCTGTATGCTTCATCCTTCTGTTTTTCATGTTGTTTGGATATTTGTTCTTACCCTCTTTCCAGTTTGCTATTGACTTTTAAGTTATGTCTAACATGTAATTTAGTCAAATTATTGAGTTCTTAACTTCAAATAGTGCATCTTTGCTTTTTGAATTTCTGATAACTCGATATTTTACAGTTCCTTGGTGATCTACATAATTAAACTCTTGAAAATATTGATCACAAGTATTTTAAATTTTATTCACAAAATACATTTTCAACATCCTGTATTTTAGTTAGTTTATATTGAGACATGATTTTTTTATTGAAGGCTAGAGTGTGTGGAGCATTTAGAAATAATTTGCTGTTCTGGATGAGGTTTTAGTCTTAGAGAGAGAATTTATTCTTAATTCTAGCATTCAGGTGGTCTAAGAAGACCACTTTAGCCTCATAAAAGATTCAGCAGATTCAAAATTGACACAAAAGTAACCATCTTATTGAGTATAACTGCTGATAATAACATCTCTAAACCTCAGTCCTTTTGACATTAAAGAAGATATAATAGGAGTATACTCACCTTCAGAGTCGAAGCTCTTAAAACTGTATTGATCATTTATATTCAGGCAGATGGCTTTCATTTTAACAGTGTTTTAACCATAGGCAAACAAAATCTAAGAGTCTATTCTCAAAACCTCAAAGAGGCTTTCAGATCAATATTTTCTATTCAGACTGTAATCATAGCACCTGTAATGTTCAGAAACAATTCATACTAGTAATTTGAAACATACCTCTAATCTATAATAATATAAAGCACTACAATATAATATGATAACTAGTAAATGTATATTCAGAATTCTTTACCAAACCCATGCTCAAGAGCTGAATTATTTAGAATTTATGTTCCATCTTATATCATAATGTTTCTTTTCTTATAAATGGAAAAAGGAGAAAAGGAATTGTGTTATCATCATTATCTACTGCCACCCTCGACAGCCTGTAATAAGCTTCAAGACTATCTTCCTTTACTACAGAACAATGACTCACCTACAGTTACATAACACACAGTTCCCAGGAATCCAAATCTCTCATTTTCTCCTTAGTCTCAGAGGCACTTATTGTTTGAAGCTATAAATGGTTTTGAGAAAATATTCAAGCTGTAAATGAAGGAGAAAATGCAAGAATCTACTAAATTGTGCTTACCATTATGATGACCTATCTTAATTGTCTAATCACACTCTGTGAGTCTTTCAAGTGTTGACACGGAAATTATATGACCCCAAGAATAGCATCTCTGTAGGTGATGGGTTAGTTACTTTGCATAGTTATGACCAGAATGCTTGTCAGAAACAAAAGAAGGAAAGATTTTTGACTTAACGGTTTCTAAGATGTCAGTCCCTGGTCCTTGTCTTCATCAAATCTGGACCCTTGGCAAGGCAAAGCATTATGGCAGCAGGAGCATGTAGTAGAAGAGGCAGCTAGGAAGCAGAGGGAGAAACAGAAAACCTGTTATAACCATCAAAAGCATACTCTCAGAGACTTCATCCAATTAAGCTCATACCCTAAAATTTCTAGAACTACCCAAAAATATCACCATTAACTTGGAACCAAGTGTTCACCTCATGATCCTGTAGGAGAAATTTCATATTCAAACTATAACAATATCTTTTCTTTCTTACTCTGTCTTCTAAGAAAATAGAATTTACTAAATAATTAAAGAGAGATAATCCCACAGGGGAAGCTATTAAGTAGTTGAAGAGGCTAAACTACACCAGCATGCTTTCTAACCCTAGAAAGCCAATGTAGAAGAAAGAGATAGTTTGAATCATCTTGTCAGTTAATGTTCTAACAAACTTCATTACTGAGAACTGCCATCTAAGAAGATGCTAGGTTTGATTTTTATTTTATTTTATTAGGACTATTTTAGTTTTATGTATATGAGTGTTTTGCCTGCATGAATGTCTGTGTACATGTGCATTCCTGTACCCACAGAGGTCAGAAGTGTTAGGTTCCTTGGAATTGAAGTTACAGATGGTTGTGGACCACTATGCAGGTACCTGAAACAAAACCCAGGTTCTCTGGAAGATCAACAACTGCTCTTACATACTGAACCACCTCTCTAGTCCCTAAACTGGAATTTTAAAAGTGCAATGTAAGTTTAAATTTCAAGGAGACACTTTTAATATACTGTTTTGGAAAGGACAATTGGAAATGTTCTCTTAAATATTTCTGATGGAAGTGTACATTAGGATGACTTCTGGGTAGCAGTACCTATCGAGTTGCTTGGAACTAGCAATTCAGTCTCTGAATACTAGCCAACATATTCCCAACTCCTTTGTTTGAGAAAATGTATTGCAATATTGAAACTGATGCTGAAACACCTAAGTATTATACAGGCTGTGTTAAATAAATTATTGTATTATTCTATATCTTAAAGTCAGTTAAACATTATGTAGCTACATAAAGAAATGTGTGAACTTCATAAGTACTACTATGGAATCAGGGATAATTGTACTAGTTTCTTTAGTAATTTTATGGGAGGATGAAAGACTTGGTAGATGATAGCCTTGAAGAAAGGGAAAGAGAGTAACACATGAAAATAAAATTGAATGGTATATTAAATAGTTACTTCTCATGTTTAATAATACAGAATATAATGTGTGAATATTAATGTGATCCAGTGTGTATTGAAACTATTCAGAGATTCTAAGTTCTTAATGTTCTTGAGGGAAATTTTAAGAAGTTGTAGGTACAAATTGTGCAAACAATATACTTAGTAATTGTTTGGACTGGTTGTTTGTTTTTCTTTCTTTGTTTTTATCAACTTTTTTGATAGAGTTGTCTATGAAGAGGGAACATCAGTTGAGGAATTATCTCCAACATATTAGCCTGTAGACACTTCATTGATGGTTGATGCAGAAGGGCCCAACCCACTTTGGGTGGTGCTGCCCATTTAAGCTGTTTCTGGGTAGCATAAAAAATGATGCTAAAAAAAAACTAGCATAAAAAAGAATGCTGAGTGATCCATGCAGAGAAATCCAGAAAGTAGTGTTTCTCTATGGTCTTTGTTTTATTTTCTCCCTCTATGTTAATGCCCTGCTTGAGATACTGACTTGGCTTCCCTCAATGTGATCAAGACATATAACCCAAAGAAAACCTTTCCTCTCTTGGTCAAGTTGCTTTGCTTTTGGTCAAGTTATTTATTATAGAAATAGAAATCAAACTAGGATTTTATTTGTTTAATGATAAAAGTTCTAGAATTAAAGACTAACAATCATGAATTTGTAGTAAATCTATATACAATCTGTTCTCATAATGAAGTTAGGTTTCTAATTCTAATCACAAAAACTGGCAGAGATGTTCTCTATAATGCCAGCAGATTTTTTAAAAATAGCTCTAAAAACTATCAACTTGTAACCTTGAGATTACAAATGTTTATTATCATAGACTACATTTGTTAAGATGTTTGCACAGAAAAGACTTTTTTCTCACTTAAAAATGTAAACTCAGTCTGATGAGCTGCTGTGAACTCTGGAGGTTGAATTTACTCATCATCCTTCAGATAATTAACCTGCGTATTATGACCAAAGCGATCTAGCTTTAATTGCTTCACTGGTGTACAAGACCATGCAAAATCTCTACAAACAAGAAACAGGTTTAAATGCTCCTTGTTGAAGTTGTTTTCCATGTAAAATAAATAAGCATGCAGAGTAACTGAGAAAAGGAACCAATTTTTTTCTTTTATAATAAGGTAAAGGCATAAACACCAACGTTATTTTTCTCAGAGAAGATGGAGCCATGCTGTCTTGAAAGCAACATGAAGAAAAGGGTGTGTATGTAGGGGAGTGCCCTGCCTGAGAAGGTTTTAGGTGAAACTAAGTCAGTAAATGTATGAAATCTCCAAAAAGAGAAAATATAGCAAAATATAGTAAAATTGTAGCCACAAAATGGAAGTCTTAAAGGCACAGGGGAAGCTTCTTGAGATATGATCGGGACCTCATCCTATTGAAATCAGACTCTTTGCAAATGGTAGGTGCCAAATGGATAAATCAGAAGTGGTGGAATGTAAGAGATATGGCAAGATTATGATCTAACACAACTTTTTGTTACTAAACTTGATTCTTTTTGGAGTGCCACATAGAGACATAGAATCATTTTTACCAGTGCATGAAGGAAAATGTGATTAGGTAAAATATAAAGAGATAACAAGCTTTAGTTGTGGATTTCTATGTGTAGTTGAGTGGAATGGGGTAAACCACTCAGGTATAACTGAATAGCTGACATTTGTAAATATGGTTTAAAAGGGGAAAATGGGGACAAAGAAATTGAGAATATTGCATGAGATGAGTACTTCTTCTGTTACAGCTCATGGTATAGGTTGGCTTGGACATATTTTTTTCTCTTGCTCCCTACTCTACCCATTTCTATTTCTTTCTCCTTTCTTTAATTTCCTTTCTTCTCAACTTTATCTCATCATCTTCTCTGCTGCCAGCTTCTCAACTTGGTGCTGTCCTTATTCATTAAATTTGCTTATGCTTTAATTTTTATAAAGAAATCTTCCCTAAGGGCTACTCTTTTTCAAGATACCCCATAGCCCACTATGCATATATTTCCAGTGACCTTTTAAAAAATAAGTGAGGCATTTAATAACTGCACTTCATGTACTCCTCCACCCCAACTCTCCAGCATCCTGCAATCTACCTGTGGTATCTTTTGCTGTAGATGCCCTTTAAATCTCTGTAGCCACATCCTAATGTCTAAATCTAAGTTAGCCTACTGATCTCTTTGCTGCTTTAGATTTTGTTGACACTACTCCTTATAAGAATTTCTTTCCTAACCTTAGGCATCACTGCTTTCCTCTCTTCTCTCCAATTCTTCCCTTCTAAATTGCCCCTGGCCCCCTCTGCTGGTTTTACATTCAAGTTAAGATGTTTTGTTGTTTGTGTTTTGTTGGATGGTACTTCAGTCTGAAACTGGAAGAAGGAAGACTGCCTGAGCCACATAACATGGGGCCATATTCAATCTTTGTCATCAAGATACTCACCACCATCACTTGCTGCCACAGACATCAGAAGAAAATTAAATAAGGTTTTTATGTGGTTTCATCTGATTAATGAGATGTCACTAAAATAGAACAATCACAGTATTCTACCTAGCACTTAACATTCTGCCATTCTCAGCTCCTGATTCTTGAAACTGGTTAAACATGTTATTAGTGCTGTCCTCGATTACGACTTATGCTACATTCTTTCAAGCCAAAAGTAGGTTTAGATAAGGTAATGAGAATTGACACCAATTATTTAGTATCAGTCCCTCTTCTCATGTGTGATCAGTAGTAGGAAAGACAGAAAATTGATAGAAATTTTAGGATGATAACCTTAGGGCGCCTGGGGTGTTATGAATGTGAGAAGGCCAAGTTTAGAAGCTTTACCAAATTTTATCAAACTCTCATGCTTGGCATGTTCTATGTGCTGAGACCTCTGTGGTGTTGCTTTCAGCCCTCTGGTTCTCTTCTGTTCTCCTTACTTCCTCAAGTCATTAATCTTTATCTCTAGCTCTGGTTCCAGATCTAGTCAGTGTCCCATGTTTCATATTCATTCCTCCAAGTGATGGTTGGAAAACTCCATGTAGATATCCTGCAGGTATTTTGACTTTGTAATAATTTGTTTTCTGTCCCCTTCAATGACTTAACATCATCCCCAAACAATAGAAACACAGAAGCTTTACATCAGGGAATAGAAAACCATCCTCAACTCTTACTTATCTCTCTTCAATTCCACCATATATTGCCATTGACGTTCACTTCATGATATTTCCTCCATCTGTCAACTCCTTCACACCCACTTCCACTGCCCTAGTTTCATGCCTCACCACTTCTTGCCTGGACTTGCATAGCCTCCAGATACTCCCCTCTCCAATCTGTCTTTTACACTTTTCTCAAAAATATGTTTCTTAAAAACAAATATATCCATTGGCTAGTTTAAAAATCTCTATTGAAAGACTCTTGCAGAATAACTTCCAAATTCATTCACCTGTCTTGCTGGCCAATCTGAGATTGCCATATGGCCCCCCCAAAAAAAACTATTGCTTGGAGAGTTTTTTAATTGGGATAGAATTTACATACAATAAAATGGACAGGTGTTATTTTGATTAGCTTTGATAAATGTACATACGCAGGTAATGGTCTAATAAAAATACAGATCGTTTCCATCACATTAGAAAATTCCCCAATTCCCCCTTCCAATAAATTTCTGCATTCCCATAGACAAACACTGTTCTACTTATCACCATTGCTTAGATTTGTCTGCTTTCATCATAAAGTATAGCCTCTTTCTGTCACACAGCATAATGGTTTTGAGAGCCTTCATTTAGTTTTGCATGCCCGTAGGTTACTGCTTTTGTTTTTGTTGCTGTTGTTGTTGGATGTTCCACTGTAGGATGATACCACTTATTTGAATCATTTCCAGTTTGTGGCTATGATGCATAAAGCAGTGACAAACATTCCTGTAGAAATGACTAGGTGGAGCTGAAGCATTTATTTTGGCTACATATATTAGGGATGGGATGTCTGAGTCATAGAAGCATTTAGTTAACTTCATTTAAAAAGGTTTTAGCACTTTGTATGTATTTATAAGACATTAAAGTATCTTATTTTCCTAAGTGTCTATTCCAGTATTATAGACTTTTCACTATTTTTTGTTGGACTCATCACCTTCATATGTCTTTCACATAGGCATTGAAAATTGACATTGTATACCCTCACTACAACAAGTCAGAAAACTATATTAAATATTTTCTACCAGTCTATCTTTGCATTTGCATTTTATCAACTTTAAAAAGCAGAAGTTATAGATGTTGATAAAGTTAATTTATCTGGTGTTTCTTCTTAGATAAGTTTTTATTGTTTGAAAATGTTATATATTTATAACTATTTAAATAATGCTTTTGTTTTGTTTTACCTTGAGACAGAATCTCACAATGAAGCCCGGGTGAACCTGGAACTCACTATGCAGAACAGGCTTGCCTCATATTCAGAGGAATCTATCTACCTTTGCCTCTAGTGTACTAGGATTAAAGGCACGTACCACTATACCAGGCATTATGCAGTGTATTTTTATCATATTCCTCCACTGCTGCCTCCTTCCAGTTCTTCCAAGTGTCCTCTTCTCACTTTCCCCCAACTTCTTTTCCTTGTCATTGTTAATAACCTCTTGAGTCCCATTAGTTTTGTCCATTATACACATGGTATGAGGCCATCCAGTGAGACATGAGCAACCTACCAGCCATGTCCCCATTGGAGAGTGACTCTCTTACAAATATCTCCTCCATCATGTAGCCCCTGGTATTCCTTTCTATTCCTGATAGAATTTTAACTGACTTTATTTTATGTAGGCAATGTAGGTAACCATAGTTATTCTGACTTGAAGTGGGAAACAATCATATCATGTCAAAAACCAGCATTTTGTGGTTCTCTTCTTGGTCTTCGCACTCTTATTTCTCTGAATCTTTGATGAGGGAGATTTACATAGCTTATTTACTTATACCTGAGTGCTCATAGTTATGAGTCTCTGTATTAACCACAGTGCTTAACTATAAAAAGCTGTTTCTTTGACTAAAGTTAACAGATACACAAATTTATGGACATAGCATCAGTATTTAGAATGCAGTTTGACATAATGACTGTGGAGGTTTGAATAGGAATGGCTCCTACAGACTCATATATTTGACACTTAATAAACAGGGGATGGCACTATTTGGGAAGGATTATAAGGTATGGCATTGTTGGGAATAGGTGTGGCCTCAGAGGTAGTGTGTCACTGGAAGTGGCATTTTAGATTCCAAATGCCCACACCAGGCTCAGTGTCCCTCTTTGTCTAATTCCAGATCAGGATATAGAATGCTCCGTTACTTTTCCAACACTATGTCTTGAACCATAAAGAAAATGTGGTACATATGTACAATGGCATATTACTCAGTAGTAAAGAAAAATGAAATTTACAGGTAAATGAATGGATCTGGAAAAAGAACGTGACTAAGTGAAGCCACTCAGACCTTGAAACACAAATGCTACATGTTCTTTCGCCTATGTGATCCTAGTTTAGAATATTTTCTTTTCTTCTTTTTTTATTAAAAAGGTCTTTTTTTCATGTATCCCCTTAGTCACCCATCCTTCCCTGTTTCCAATATCTCCTACTCTGCCTTTAGTCTGCCCTGTCACCCCATTTCCCAATCCCCTACCCCAAAAGGGCAGGAGGTCCCAAGATGGATCAGTTCAGCATAGTGCATCTACTCCAGGCAGGTCCAATTTTCTCATCCCAGTATCAAGGCTGGGTTAGGCACTCCTTTGCAGAGAATGAGATCCAAGGTGCCAGCCCATTTATAGGAACACAGTCTGATCCTACCCCTCAAGTCTTCACATACTACTTATGCTAATGGACAGGTACATACCCTTGGAAGGCCTAGCTCTAGTGAGAGGAGCAACAAAGAGGGAGAGAAAAGAGATGGATATCTTGATAGAGGAGGTCAATGTGGGGTTGGAAGGAGACTGGATGCAGGGGAACCCCCAGGAACTAAAAGAGTGTCCCTGGACAGGTCTCCAACCAATAATGGAGGGGGTGCCTAAACAGGACATCCCCTATAACCAAATGGATAACCATCCTAAGTGTCATCACAGAACCTACACCCAACAATGAAGGGAGGTGGAGGCAGAGATTCATGGAAAGACACTGGGCTGAGCTTTTCTTACAGGTGAAGAGTGGCTGAGAAGAGTCTATATGAACAAGGAGATTGGGAATATGAAGAAAAATCCCACAGAGATGATGACCTGGAGCTCTGAAGAACACAATGAATCAAGAATCTTTTTTGTTTTGTATGTTTAAACTGGAGAATACATGAAAGTCAAGAAATTGTTTCCTTTACATTTGTTTCTGTGCTCCATGTCATTTCTTTTCCACAGACAACAAAGCTTCTCTATAGCAGTTTTTATCTAGAAACTTTTCAATTTTAGCTATTACTGTCTTTGAAATAATTTGATTTGATATTTGTATATGGTTTCAGGGTTCATTATTTTGAACATATTTATGCCTATATTAAAAATAAGTGGACTTCTAATATTTACCCCAAGAAAGAGGAGGAGAGGCTGAAGAAGAAATAGCTCAGTGGTTAGGACCACTTGCTGGTTTCCCAGAAGACTTAAATTTACTTCCTAGTGTGCATATAGGGGTCAATAGCTAGCTGTGAATCCAGCTCCAGACAATCCAATGTTCTTTTGCAGCCTCAATATCAGACATACAGTGCATATAGACACATGCAAGAAAAAAAATACTCCAACACATAAAATAAATCTTTCTGTTTTCTTTTGATAGAATTTTTCCACAAAAAAAAAGAGAGAAAAGGGGGAAAAAAGCTCAGTGGGCTTATAAGTACAGATCTCCTTCTGTATTCCTCATTGACTTACAACAAATTTAGTAATCTTCTTTTTGTACATTCCACCACTTTGATTAGTGTAACTTAATATGGTAAACCTTAAAGTTAGGTGGTGCAAATGGTCCAGTTTGATGTCCTTTTCTAGAATAATTAGGTCAATGTCAGCCTTTTGCATGTTCACACACATTTTTAAATCAGGTTATCAAATTCATTTTTATAAGCATCTTAAAATTATTATTAGAGTTTTACTAGATTTATAGGTCAAAATGAGAAGAAATAACATCTTAATAATACCAAGTTTACAATTTATTATCATAGTACATTACTCTATTTAGGCCTTCTAGCAGTGTTTTGTTATTTTCTCATTAGCATTTGAAAACTAAGTAGTTATAATTTTTTGAAATGTTGCAAATGTTATTCTTGAATTTCATTATCCAATTACATGATGCAATAATTTATAAATAAATGGATTTCATATTAAATTTGAGTCCTATGCCCTCAATAATCCTATTTCTTGTTTGCATATTTTCTAAAATTTTCAGTATAAAAATTATATTTCACTAGCTTCTTCATTCCAATGTGATTGCTTTGTTCTTGTTTTCTCATATTGTGAAAGATTTCTAATGCATTGTTAAATGGAAATAGTTAAAGAGACTTGGGTGTTTCCAAACTTAGAAGATTATTTTCAAAAGTTTATCACTAAGTAAAATATAAAATATAGATTATATAGATTTTTGTAGCTGATTTGACTCAGAATTTTTAAAAAGTTCCTATTTGTGATGAATGGATGGACAAATTTGTTCAAATTCCTTTCTTCAACTATTGAGAAAATATGATGGGTCTTTAGGCTAATTCTGATAGTAGTTAATTAAATGGATTTAAAATATAAACCTGATATATCTCACTTAGAGCATATTACTATTTTAATGTATTGTTAAATTTGCTGTTTTTGTAAGAAATCATTTTTGGAAAAATGTAATTCTCAGTTTGCTGAATTTATATCAAAGTCCATAAAATTTGTCTTCTAAGATATTTGCTTTTTATTATTTATATTGAAAAATTATTTCATAATATATATTTGGAACTTTTTAATATTTTGAACATTTTCTCCTTCCCCAACCCCTCCCAGGTCCTCCCCCTGCTTCCTACCATGCCCCCCAACTTTATGTTTCTTCTCTGTCTCATTTTTTTAAGGAAGAAAAATAAACACACACAAAAATGAAGATCAAAGCAAGCAAGCCAAAGACCAAGAAGGGAAAAAAATACTCCAAACAAAGCAAAACAAAACAAAAGGTTCTCAAAAACACCACTGAGTTCTTTTGGTGTTGGCCAACTACTCCTGGAGCATGGAGCCTTCCCTGGAGTGTGACTGTATTCCCAGTGATACATCATTGGAGAAAAACCAATTTTTCTTTTGCCAGCTGGCACTAATTAAATATAGTGCTTTGGTTATTAATATGAACTCATGAGCACTTTTTCCTTGTGCTGGGAAATGTCTTGCTTGAACTTGTGTAGGTCTTGCATGTGCTACCCCAGTCTCTGAGTTCATATGTACCTTAGATCTATTGTGTATGAAAGATACAGTTTCTTTGGAGTCATACATCACTTCTGGCTCTTATAGTCTTTCTGCCTTCTCTTCTTTCTGAGCCTTGCTGTGTATGAAGAAGTATTTGATGAAGACATCCCATTTAGGACTGACTGTTTCAAGGTCTCTCTGTACATTGTCCAGTTGTGAGTCTCTGTATTAGTTCCCATCTACTGCAAGAGGGTTTTCTGGGGCTCCCTCTGGTTCCTGTTTGATTCTGCATATTCATAAAACACTCTGCAGGACACATTAAAGTTCAAAAACTTGTTTTCAGCCTTGATGACTTCAATAAATCTGTTCCCTATATACATACCTTAAAAGGAACAGAATGATCATATTTATGAGAATGGTTTTTGAATTTTCAAACTCTCTTAATTATCTTTAGAGTATTTATTGCTTAATAAACCTTGCACTACTAAAAAAAATGAAGCTTTTTTGATGCACATTGAATGAAACACTGATCTGTGTATATATCATTAGGAGACATTTTATCACTATATTCTTTTAGCAGAATAATAGCATTATGTTTTCCATAACCTAAAATGTACTCTCAGGTGTCTTGACAATTTTGACAGTGTCAGATAAGAGTTCTATCTCATGGAGTCGATTTTAAATTAACAAACTGTGGTACATCTACACAATGGAGTACTACTCAGCAATAAGAAAAAATGATATCCTAAAATTTGCAGGCAAATGGATGGATTTGGAGAATATTCTCCTGAGTGAGGTATCACAAACTCAGAAAGATAAGCAGGGGATGTACTCACTCATTAGTGGAATTTAAACAAAAAGCAAAGTATGTCCAAGCTGCAAACCACAACCACTGAACAGCTTGGGTTCTGAAATACCTTGGGCTGGTACATTGGAGCCCATTCCCTCCAGAGGAACAGCTGACCCAGTCTTGATATTAGGATGAGGAAAGCAGATCTGCCTGGAGTGGATACTAAACTAAGCCACCTTGGGACCTTGGGACCTCCTGTCCTTGCTGGGGAGGAGATAAAGTGATGGGAGAAGAGAGAGTGACTGGGAGGGGTGGAAGGGGGAAGGGAGTTTGAACAAGGGGATGTATGGATAGAAATTATGACTTTATTCATAATAAAAAAGAAAGGAAAAAAGAAAGTGATTGAACAGGAAAACATCTATCATTGATTTTTTTTAAAAAATTTCCTTCATTTCAAATTTAAAATATATTTTTTCTTTAACTTTTTGGAAGCATCTTATAAATTTTCACAGGATGTATTTTAATTTTCATTCACTTTTAAATATTTTATAATCCCCCAAGATTTTAGAATCAACATTTTCACAAATGTGACATTCAACTGTTTAATATCCAAGTTTTTTCAGATATCATATTGATTCCACTTTAATTCACTTATGAAAAAATGGTATGCAGTATAGAATTTTGATCTTCTGAAATAAACTTAAGCTTCATTTTTCTCATTTTCCGGCTTAGTATGTGTCCTTCTTGGCGAATATATTACAAAAATTCAACTAAGTATATTCTTTAGTTAAAGGGCATAATTGTCTATGTCATCTGAGTTTTACCTATTTTTATATTTGTTTCTTTTTTGTTGTTTTGTTTTTGTTTTGTTTTTCTTTTATTTTATAAATTTTCTTTTTTTAATTTCTTACATTTTAATGGCATGATATATATGATATATATATACACAAATACACATAAATACATATATTCCTAATAAATATATTCTAATTCTTAATTGTCTTATTTATTTTTATTAATTAATTTTTATTATTAATAAAGTCATATTTTTTATCCATGTATACCCTTGTTCAAGCTCTCTTCCCCCTCCCGCCCCCTCCCGTCACTCTCTCTTCTATTTCTGAGAAAAGAACATGAAAATATCAATCTATGATTATGGATTTGTCTTTCTATCAAAATTTTGTCAGTATCAAACTCAGGGATTTAAATGGTTTGGTGTTTTGTTTTGCTTTGTTTTGTTTTTTATTGAAGACTGAATGTGATGTCCTATTCTTGGGTTGAAATAATAATTCTGAAGTGAGCTTCATTATTTCTGCTGACCATCCATTTCTAAGGTTATTCTGTCTTGAATTAGCCATCCTTGCATTCTGATACTTATTCTTTGTACAGGCTACCTTTTCTGTCTCTCTTCTAGCCATAGCAATCAAACATGACTTCAAATATTACCCAACACTCCACAGAATGCAAAATCAACCCTTAGATGTTTGTTACAATCTACTCACAATCATGTTTATTTTTTACTTTTCACAATAAACCCATAATAATCTTGTATGCTTAGCTTATCACAATATACTTGTCAAGGACTGTGTAAACTTCTGCTGTCACTTTTCTTCATAGCTCCATTTTCTCTAGTATTCAGTCTCTAAAGCAGTAAAGAGTTTCAATTTCTGCCTCTGTTTGAACTCCACTTTCTAATGTAAAGATAACATTCATAAGCAAAAAGCTTTACTTCATATGCTTCCTTCTATTAAGATTACAGGACTGTTGCCTAAAAATAGTTGGAACACATTTTCTCCAATCACTTTTTATTAACAATACAGTAAGTCAAGAGTTAGTTATGCTTTCGTGGCTTGAAGTGGAAGTTTTATACATTTACCATTTAATTAAAGCTAAAAACATTCTGTTTATCTTTTGAGATCAGAAACTACAGTCATCATATGGTGTGTGTGTGTGTGTGTGTGTGTGTGTGTGTGTGTGTGTGTGTGTGTGTGCATGCGCACACAAAGATAATAGCAAGACTGGTTTAATAAATAAAACTGATTTTAAGTCTTCTTGTTCCAAATAAGTGGCTATACAATCTTTAATAGTCAAGGCATAATGTTATCTGACAATGATCTCCTTGTATGTCGCATGCCTTCAGTCTCTTCCTGCAGTCATTACTTATGCCTTAAAATTGCCAATGAGATAGCCAGTGTGGTGGCATGTACCTGTAATCCTGGCAAATGGGAGGCTGAGACTGCAGGATTACAAATTTGAGGTCAGCCTGAACTATAGAGAAAAAGACTGTTGCAAAGTCAAAACCTAGCAAGGGTTCTTTGGGGCCCTCTAAATGAATGTAAACAGCAGGTCACCGGTATTGCCTTATGAATTGGTTGCTCTTGGCTGCAGTGAAACCTTCTTTTATCCTGTTCCTGGATTTCATTTCCCCCATCCACCTTTTCTGTGCATGATTATATGTTACAACCACCCTTCCTTCTGCATTGGTTGTATTGTATTTGAACCTCACCCTATCCTCCTTGAAAGGTTCATTTTCCAAACAGTTTCATACATTTATGAGGAAGTCTACTTGGGACTTTTTCCACTAGCTGTAGGTTACAAGAAAATTCTTAGAGTCAAGTAATAAACCCTTTCATTGCATCCAATCCCCCTATGAAATGTACCTGGACCTTGACTCAGTAAGGACATTCATTTCTATGCTTTTAACAAGTCCCCAAACTGCCTTCTCAATAGTTGGGCTGATCTATCACAACATGTACATTGGACCACTGCCTTTGGGAAATGATGGCAAGGTCTGTTAATTCCTTTTTTAAAAAATCTCCCAAGTTCAAGCCACACTTTTATTTTTGTATTATCTTATTTTGAGGACATTAAAACGCATACAGCCCAGTGTTTGGGATGCTTTCGGCAATTACACTGCTCAGGAAGAAAACAGAGGTGACCCCAAACAGCAAATGCCTCAGCATTGTGAGTAGAGCATGTTCAGGCATTCCCAAGTGTCTCTTTGTATAAACAGCAGCTTTGCTGTTACTGCCTCCTGGAGTGTCTTGATCTAAATGCACTGCTGTGGGTAGAGAGGCAGCTAGCAAATCCCCTGTGATTTTAATGCTTAGGAAATTTCATGCAAATCAAAACCTTGGTTCAGCTTCAAGAACTCTAGGCTTCCCAAAAGGCACAGATATACACCAAGCTTGGAAACGATCCTAGCCAACATGTTTACATTTATGCTTCAGTATTTTTGTATATGAATTGTGAAAATCACAGTCCCTTAACTAGGTTGCTTTCTCCTCGAGGGCAGCAATTGAATTTACTCTTTAACAACAGGTGCCTGCTCTTCACATCAGCCTGCCAGGCCCCCATGTAAAGTTATATACCTGAAGCAGTGGAACTTCAGCAGCACTGAATGGAACGGTTTCTGTGCAATTACTGTAGCTTTGTATCAGAAAAGCAACACATCATTCAGATTGAATTTCTAGCCCCCCAAATTGTTTTTAAAGCGAAAACATGGCCTACAGAACTCTATTTTTCAGTACAGCAATTTGTTTCCACTGTCATTCAATCATCATTGTTATAGAAAGGAAGGGAAAGTTTTCCCACAAATACAGACCCAGAAGCTAAATCATATGTGGAGGGATTATCTGACAGTAGAAATAAGCATTCACATGCACATGCAGGTTTTCATTAGTCCTATCTATGTTTAAAATTCTAAATTTGTGATTTATTAGCTACATTTTCCTAGGAATAGAAACAATATCTCTATCATCTCTGTTTTCCTGTTCTAGAAATAAAGTATTAAATAATATAATAGACACTATTGTAGGCATCAAATATACATAATCTTCAGTGAGGTAGACTACATCATCATCCGAAGTCACCTGATTCAGCTATTCCATGTTAGAGACCATGAACTAGAGCCATCACATCAAGCAAAAGTATAGACAATAGGATGCTTTGGGGATTATATCTATGAGACTAGTTTAATACACAACTGTTTCTTGAACCTAGGGCTTCTAGGATTGAGACAGAATTTTAATTTAAAAATCATTCATGGATCTGAACTTCTCAACTAGGAGTGAAATTAATAGAATGGTTGGATGGCTTTAAAAGGTAATTGTAGAGAAGTACTTCTCCAAGGTTTGTAAAGCTAAATTATAATGTTTAATCCGATTTCAAGGTTCATAGCTTCTAGCTACCTTCTTTATCTATGAATGTTGGCTAGACAATAGAATGCAACCAACAACCAAAATACATGATCATTGCAGTAGCATTGTGTGAAGTCATTCACATTTCTGGGCTGAAACAACTGTAAAATCCTGGAAAAATAAGATGTGTCTATGAAGCTTTGATAGAGAAAATAGTCATTTTAAATGTGTTTATGACTGCACATTTAGTTTTCCCATTCATGTGTAGCTGAAGTAAGGCAATTAGCACCTGTGCTCAAAAGATAGAAAATTAACATGTTGAGACTTCACTAAAAATCAGAGTGCTCTCAGTTGAACTAACACAATTAAAGGTTATTTTAACCTCTGTGTATATTTCTGAAATTAAAAGAATATGTAAAATTTGACAATTATTAAATCTACTGTGCAAATCCTACCTAGACACTTCATGGTTTTATTGTATACAATTTTGCAGTCTTAGACTCTTTAATGAATACTTACAGCTTCTAGCTTTCACCTGAAATAGCTCACCTAGCTGTAACATTAATTGAACATATTAGTAAGTAGTTCATGTTATTTTAAAATATGTAGCCAATAACTCCTTATCAGGATATTTTTTAGGTATGTTTCCATATCCTGCTTTTCTCTTTTCATAAAATAAATTGCTACCTTTTGTCATGTTTTCTTAGAGTTTTCTAATGGAAGCTGCACACTGTGTTTGAAAAATGACCAAGATAACTTGAGTCTTTCAACAGTCATTTTCCTCCCACAATGTTCCATGTTTGCTTCTGGGAAGGGAGGGCTGAGCTGATGTGAGGCTTGGCTTCATTACCAGTCTGCCATTTTACCCTGAAGAGTTATCTCTGAAATTTCTGGGATTTCCCTGCACTCTCATTTTTGAACTCCAATTTAAGAGATACCTACTGTTTATTTTTCTCAGCCTCCCAAGGACTGCTTTCAAATCAGTAAATACCTTGGAAATTTTTGATAAATTACTTAACCTGCCCAAACGACAAAATTTCTCTATGTGTAGTGTAGAAATGAAGATATTCTAAGCACACACTGTCTCTCAATCTGATTATCAGATTATCGAAGCAATGGACCTCAAAGAAATGGAAATGTAATGCTGAGAGAAAGAAAAGGCACCAGTCAGAAAGGGCAACATGAGAAAAGATTTCACAGAATTCTGACAACTCATCGAACCAACTTACAGGGTGAGACTGAAACCCAGATAATGATGGGTCAATAGTGGGTGAGACCATACCTTGAATAAGACTGCTTGGACATGCATATCTGTGGCCCTTTGTTTAAATGTTGATCTCTCTTTAGAACTTTAAAAACAGACTTTGGGGATTGCTGGACTTCCTTTCCTCATCCCTCTTCCCAATGTGGCCACATTGAGCACATTCTTTCTTTCTTTCTTTTCTGCTTTCTATTTTTAGGTTAGCTCTTTTAAATGGCTTATTGAGGATGGGTGGCCAGACTGTCTTAACGCACGGGGTAGAATTCCTAAGTTCTATAACAGTAGGATAAGGTTAGTCTATATGTCTGTAGAGATCTTTACAAACCTTCATAAAACAAGTGATAGAATGTTTGGCAGGACCTCCAGACACGACAGTTATTTTCTTATCTTTTGCAAATTCATTTCTTCCTGCCAAAATGTTCAAAGCAAAATGACAATGACTGCCATATGGCAGTTGTTCTAGACAAGGTTTGAAGGAAAGGAAAGCATTATTCTAAATGCCTTTTCACAGCATCTGAAGCACAAATACTGAATGCCTATCATGTATGTGGAATTCAGCAACACAGTTCATTTCTTTCCTCAAAATAACCCAGAAAAAAAGCACAAGTTATTTAGAAGTAAAGTACCTAATTCAGAATGCAATATTTATGCACTAATTTTAATTTTATATGAGGGAATATCCAAGCATTTTGCTTACCCTTGAAAAACAAAATGTGTAGCATATGCATAAATATTATTAAAGAGCAAAGGGCATGCGTGGGCTGAGGGACATTTGTGATGTGTTCTTATCTTCTAAGTGTCTTGCAAACACTGGGCACTAACTGGCAGTTTCATGGATTGGGTCACACCATAGAAAATATCTCTTTTGCCTTCTTGTTTTCTTCAAAATGAGATACTTGTCAAACAAACAAAATAGTTTATGAAGTTGGGTGAGGAAGATCTGGGAGGGGCTAGGAAAAGAAGAATATGATTGAAATTTAATGATAGTTTCCTAAAGAGATATTTCTCTGTTAGGTGTGGAAACATATGCCCATAATTCCACCACTGAATTCCAGCCTGTGATACCTAGGGAGTTCCAGTCTAGTCTGGGCTACAGAGTGAGATTGTCTGAAACCGCATCTTTCTCTTTCTTTCTTTCTTTCTTTCTTTCTTTCTTTCTTTCTTTCTTTCTTTCTTTCTTTCTTTCTCCGCTCCCCTCTCTCTCTGTCTCTCAGAGTAAGAAAGACAGACAGAAAATACTGAACTTCTTTCTTCCTTCAGATACAAGGAAGTTCTTTGTAGTAGTATTTTAAAGGAAATGTTACAATGCAAAGTGTTTTTCTTAACATCACTAAAATTAGCAATCACAGTCTACATGAGAATGGCAGGGGCCTGGCCACAATTTTACAATTAATGTGATTAGTATATATAAAAATTCAATGCCAGGTTCCTTAAGAGCCTTTTAAAAATATCTTTATTGAGCTATGAATTATATGCAACATGCTACACTCATCTAAAATGTTCATTTCTTTTTTGTTTATATAGATAAAACCACAGTAATAAAGATATAGAACATTGCAGCACCCCCTCCTAGGTTCCTAGATGAGCCTTTGTGGTCACCTTCTTCCATTTCCAGTCCTTGGCACTCATTGGTTGGCTTTCTGTCACCGTAGATCAATTAGCATTCCACACTTAGTTTACATTTTATAGAAATTTGTACAAATGAAGACAGACTGTAGAACATGTCTGTTTTTATTTGTCTTGCTTCTTTTACTCATCATAATGTATTAGAGGCTTAATCCATCATTATATATGTTAGCAGCACATCTCTTTTTATTTCTAAGTTGTATTCCATTTCATAAACATTGTATATATCTTATCTACTGCTCAGTTACTGGTGGATATTGGCATTTCTTCTTACAGCAATAAAACTTTTGTGAACAAGTGCATATAAGCCATTTTATTTTCAAGTATCTTGGGTAAATATTTAGAAATGTAATGACTGGGTCATATGGTGGCTGTATATTTAGAGCCATTAGAAACAGATGAATTGTTTAGTAAAATAGTTGTACTGTTTTACATTCTCACCAACAATGTGTGTACAATTTAGCTGTGGGGACACTTCTTCACATATATTTTATTTCCTTATGATAAGTAACAATTAAAAAACTAGAGTTAATACATGGTAATATTTGTCATTGAACAAATCATTTATTCTCTGAGTCTGCTCTTGTGTCTGAAAAACAGAAATAAGATCAAAAGACACAGAGAAATGTAGCTCTCATCATCAAAAAAATTCTATTTGTAGCAAATGGAGACCATTATAGAAAACCACAAACAATCAATATGCAGAGACTGTGGAGTTCCCAGTCCCAAGATATCCACCTTTAGTACACCCCTGTCATATTATAGAAGAGGCAGAATGACTTTGTAAGAGTCATAGATAAAGGAAATCTATTGCAAGATGGTGTCTTCTAGACATAACAGGGTCACTGTGCCCTTGTAACATCAGTAATATGGTAGCCTAAACAAAACCTATACAATAATCACATTAGTGAACATGCCAAATGAAAGGGGGAACATTTCACAAGGCTTCACTCCATATAAAAAGCTATAGGAATCAATGGTTGCTCAGAGTGCAAGAATTAGTTTTCTCAAGGGATGAGCTCTCTCTCTCTCCCTCTCTCTCTCTCTCTCTTTCCCTCTCGGTTTCTCTTTGTCTTTCTCTTTGTGTGTGTGTGTGTGTGTGTGTGTGTGTGTGTGTGTGTGTGTGTGTGTGTGTGTAGAAAGAGAGATATGTAATGATAATAATTACAGAGGAGTTCAGGTGTTTGAGAGAGTGGAGTAGGGACATGGGAGAAATTGAAGATAGAAGAGGAAAGAGTGTATGATGTCAATACATTGTACTTATATGAAATTCTCAAAAATTTTAATTTAAAAATTGAACATGCATAAGCATGTAGACATAATATAGAGCTAGATGGCTAGTTCCATACCCATGGTCACTCAGACAGCCCTGGTTAAACGCAGTGGATCACAAAGCCAAACACAAATTTATGATTATGGGAATAGGGCCTATAAGAAAGATGGAAACTTGACCAGAATGAGAAGATAAGGGAAGGTAAGGGTGAGAGTAATTAGAATGCACTGTATGCATGTATGAGACTGCAAAAGAATAGACTTATTGTTATTTATTACTTAGCTTTATAAATTTTACAAATAAGGAAAACTACTTTGGGTTATTTTATTTATTCATTTATTTGCTTTTAGGTGGAAGTTAAAGTGTGTGCCACCATGCCCAGATGTCTTCTGTGTATGCTAATAATCATCTGAGATACAAGCATAAAGATAGTAGTACATAGTCAGTGCTTCTTAAATGTTGTTTACTATTTTCTAAGTTTTACCTTTGCCACCTTGTTTTATCTTCCCAACAACATTAAAGGATAAGTACTCATTTATATACTTGGAGAATGAAGAGACTGCGCCCAAATTTACACAGAGAATGGATAATGGTTCAGGATTTAAATTCAGGAAATGTGATTTCCAAACACCAGAGTTTGGTGCTTGTATGTTGTAACCAGCTTAAGAGTGACTATTAGTGACCATCAATCCTAGCAGCTTGTCATGCTACTCTTTTATTACTTGTCCTTTGCTAAGTCAAACAACCTACAGAATACTGCTTTCTTTGTGTTTTCTAGTTGTTTAATGTCTATTTAATTTTGTAAATTATTAGCATCTAATAATAATAAGAATTGTAGTTAAAATAACACACACCATTAATTACAGCACTCTGTAAGGCTGAATCAGGCAGATCTCTCTGGGTTTGAAGCCAGCATAATCTATATAGTTAGTTCCAGCTAAAGCTCACAGTGAAACTCTGTCTCAGAAAAAAAACAAAACCACAAAAACTACTTCAGATGTAGCACACCTAACCTGTCCCCTCTATATCATTTAAAAATGTCCCTGTCACATTATTAATCCACCCTAGTGGTTTTTTTTTTCTACCTGAAATGCTACTGTTAAAGATAAATACCTTTCTAGTTGGAAATCTATCTGGCAATATCTACTAATATTGAGCCTGTATCTTCTCTACGACTTAGTAGTTCTACTCTCAAAAATTTCACCTGGTAGAAATGAATGTATTATTATAGTGTGATTATGTTACATTGTAAATAATTGTCCCACCTACTGGTTAAATAAAAGTGCTGATTGGCAGAAGGCAGACAGAAAATATGGGTGGGGCTACCAGACTAAGGAAACTCTGGGAACAGGAAGAACAGAGCAGAGATGCCAGAGAGACCAACAGAAAAGCCAGCAGATGCAGAGGACAACTCTGCTGCTCTGAGAAAAGATACAAAGCTGCATGGCTGAACAAGATAAGAATCATGGGCTAGTTTAAGAACAAGAACTAGCTAGCAATATGCCAGAGCCATAAGCTGATCAGCATAAAATTAATACAAACGTCTGTGTTTCTGTGAGTCTGTGGGTCTGGACCACAGGTTGGACAGACCCTTATTGCTACATAAGTGTATTCGAACATTCATGTCAGCAGTACTTGCAATTAAAAGAAACATCAAATGACCAGAAAGTGAACATCAGTAAATTAAGGCTTCAGTAAATGTTTTAGTCATACAAAAAATAATATGTAACCATGAAAATAAACACATCACAGCTATGTGCAAAAACACATAGTAATACATATGAAAATCAAATAAACATACTCTTAAGTTAAAAAGCCAGACACAGAAAAATCAATACAGCATAATTCCATTTGTATGAAATTCAAAACCAGGAAGAATAATAATTATCCTGATTAGTGTGGGGCACAGTGAGAAATTGAAAGAATACATGAGCAAGGCCTCCAGGGGGCTGGTGGTATTATATTTATATATGTGGATGCTTGGTTACCTTGGTATTCAATGTGTGAGAATTCATCAAGCTGCATAATTATTTATTCCTGTGCTGTCCTATTTTGTACTTCAAATAAGAATTCATAATAAATTAACCCCTCACTGTTTCTTCATCCAAATATCAAAGCTTCTTCAAATGCTCACTTCTTTCATTGACCTTTAAGTATCCACTCAAAGATAACTTGTAAGAAAGTTGACCAAACCCATTTTTGCCAATAAGAATTAGTTGAATTCACTGTCTTGCAATGAAGCATATGCATCTCTTCCTTCCTATTGCTCCATGTGATGGCTAGTTTTTATGTCAACTTGGCACCAGCTAGAACCAACTCAGAGAACCTTAGTCAAGAAAATGTCTCCATAAAATCCAGTTGTAAGGTATTTTCTTAATTAGTGATTGATAGGAGAGAACCCAGCCCATTGTGGGTGATACCACTCCTGGGTTGTTGATCTTAAGTCCATTAAGATAGCAAGCTGAACAAACCATGAGGAATGAGCACTAAGTAGCACCTTTAAATGACCTCTGCACCAGCTCCTGCCTTCAGGTTCCTTCCCTGATACAATTCCTATCTTGACCTCCTTCAGTGATGGAATAGGATGTGCCAGCATGAGCTGAATAAACCCTTTTCTCTACAAGTTGATTTGATAACCATGTGTCTGAGAAAGAAAATCAAGATCAAATCTAAAATACAAGACTTGGGCACAGAGCAGTGACTTTAGGTCGAAACAAAGTTAAGCCTAAGGGGGCAGTCTTGGAAAATAACTCAGAAAATCTGCAGCTGCTCACAGCAAAGCAACAAACAATGTGAGTATTTAAAAACTTTCTTTAAAAAAATGTAATTCAGTTTACCAAGAAAAAAGTCATTGATCTTGGCCTGCTTCCATTGATAGTAATGCTTCTCATATTGAAACCAGCAATCACTGCATTTGTCATAACTGCCCCCAAACAGAAGTATGCTAAAGGCAGAAACCAGCTGGGCAAAATAGATTGAAATATGTTGATCTTTGAGTCATTCTTTCATATTAATTATTTAAGCAATTTAAATCATAAGAGTGTAGCCAGCTGAAGTTCTTGTCTTCCAATGATTTAGGCAATTATTTCTTTAACTTACTTGGCAAAGCAGTTTCATATGAGATGGTATCTATCCTATCACTGGTTATCATTCATTTTGCTTCTTGATAAATTTTCTTGGGTACAGCAAGAGCTGTAAACATCTTTGACATTTTCTCTGCTTATGCTTATCAGAAGCATTTGTTATTGTTTCCTTTAAACATACAGAACTTCTGGATTCATGTTGAGCTAGTTGATTGTCAAAGACACAGTAACTGGAAGAAGGATTAGTGATGGACTGGCTAACCAGAGTGCAGTCACTAGACCAATATCACTGGCATTCTTTGGGAGACTGTTAGAAATGCAGGCTCTTGGCCACTGCTCACATCTTTGGATTTATACTAAGCATCTTAATCAGGTCTTCATATGCCACCTTGACTGTGCATGCTTGGGAAACACTGTTGTAAAAAGGTATGAATTTCAAGAAAAACTGTCTCCCAAAAGGGTCCAGATTAGTTTACTGGGGCTAAATTCAAGCTGGAGTCTGCTATGCATTTGCTGACTGGGAGTTGTATACATATTTTTGTTGCTGCAAGAACTACATATTGACATTTTCACCCTTCCCTTGGTATGTACCTGTTTCAATTACCAAGATAAAGAACCTCCAGAAAACCCCATTTCACCACCTAGAATGGACCAATGAACAAGCAGTGGCTAAGCACTTCTGTCCTACATATTTATATTCTTTATTTCTACAGTAGATGCAGGTATGTATCTGGGAAAAAATTTTCTCAACACAAGATATTTTCCTATTCTTCCAATGACATTCACTTCCCTTTTGTATAAAAGGCTGCAACTTTTAGATGAAATAATGCTTCTTTTCTTTTGAGCTAAATTCTTTTCTAGTGAATTTTTGTTGACACAGAAACACTGTCTTTTTTTCCCTGAGAAGTAGACAAAGAACTTTTCCCATTTTGTATTAAACACATTATGTTATTTCTTACAGCATACAAAATAAATACCACTTTAGAGACTGTGTCCTAACCTCTTCAACCAGACAGAAAGCCCTGCACTGCACAAGGTTCTATGAAGAGGCATGCTATTCAATTTCTTTATGTACAAGCTAGGGCTAGCACAGTGCTTGCTTAGCATGCTCTAAGCTCTAGGCCCTAGCTTCAATCTCCAGTACCATGCAAAAAACATCACAGGTGATTGGAAGCTTTACCCATGTTTCTATCACAAAAACAAAATAAATTGCTTATAGGACAACTGAGAGTGCTGGTAGTCATGGAAAAAATAGTCACATATCTACATACAAGCACAAGGTAGGAAATAAATAAATGTGCACATGCTTTTGATCAAGAACCTGTCATTGGAATCCATCTACTTTGTAGGCAAGAAATGATTCAGTGATGAAGGAACTGGCACTGTGGGAAAAACTAATTTTTTTTTACATATTTACATATTCTGCCATCCATTCTCCTCTTTTGTTTAATGATGTTTCATATATGGAGTTTTATCTAAGCATATACTTGTCTTGTAAGAGATTATACTTTTCATAATGGCCAGCAAATAACTGTGGCATGACACTAAATTATCCAAATAAAATATTAGTGAAAGGATGTACATACTTCCTTACCCACTACTCAAAAGAAAGGTGTTTGCTCTATTTCTTTTCCTTGTACCTTTCTCAAAGTCAGAAATGCAGATGTAGTACTGAAAAAAAACACCTCAGATCAGATCTATTAGGACAACATCCATAATAGAAGACTGAAGAAAAGAATCTACAAAGAGAAATATATAGAAATATATAGCTACAAAGAGAAATAATATATATATATAACAAAGAGAAAGCTCATTTGTTATGAATAATTATAGACTTGAGGAGAAACCTGAAGTGCATATACCTCAGAATATAAGGTGGATAGTAGACAATGGATTGGAAGTATGTACAAGAAAATAGAAAAAAAAAATGTAAGACCAAAACTCACACTGGATTCTGTCTATAATTAGTCAGTAACCATCATGATACTCCCCAACAAGAGCTGAGAGGTTTATTGAAAGAGCATGTAGAGCCTGGCATGATCTAGGGTAGAGAAATGAAGTATGACTGAAATTCCAGAAGTCCCTCCCCTTTCTTCTGTAACTACAGAAAATAGGCTTCTAGTTTCCATCTCCCCCAGTCTCCCTAACAGAGGATAAGGAAATTCTTTTCTGAGGAAATGATCTCAAGAGAAGGTTGTATAGATTTTCATATTTGCAAAATCTCCAGCAAAATGACTGGCCTTCATCCAACCACACATAGCATTTCTGTATTTATTCTTATGTATGAATAAATAGCACAAGATAAAAAACATTCTGAATTGCTTTCACCATGACTATCAGTGTCTCTCCTGGTTGAGGTTTCTGATGCTGTGATAAAATGCCATGCTTATAAACAACTTTGGGGAGAGAGTGTTTATTTTGCTTATACAACCTGAACAACTCTGTTGTGAAGCCAAGGCAAGAACTCAAATTGAAGTTTTAGAAGTCAAACCTGGAGGTAGGAGCTGTTGCAGAGGTCATGGAAGAAAGCTATGTACTGGTTTGTACTCCATATCTTGCTCAATCTGCTTCCTATAGCAGTCAAGACCACCAGCCTAGAGGTGGAACCACCTACAGTGAACATGGGCCTTTCACATCAATCACCAGCAAAGAAAATGCAGCACAGTCTTGGCCATAAGCCAGTCTGGTGGTGGCATTTTCTCAATAAAGCTTCTTTCTTTCAAAATGACTCTACATTGTGTCAAGTTGACATAAAACTAACCAGTATAGAGTTTAGTCAAGCACACCAATAATAAATAAAAAACCAAAGAAAAATTAAATTACAGCAATAAGAAGAAGAAAAAAACGATGAGAGAGGGTAAGATAAAACCCCGTATCCACAAATCAATACTAGGGCATTACAAGAAAGGAAAAATCAGAAAACACTTAAGAGCTTTTACAGATTGAATGTGATAACTAGAAACACCTCAAAAGTCAATAAATGAGTTCAAATATAACTATAAGGAAAACATTCCAAAAAGGTAAACTAAAGGACCTAGAACATAGGAGAAAGGAGATAAAGTTAGTTAACCTGGAGTATAAATACTGTACTTATGAGACCTGTCTCATAAGAATTTTTAAAATCAACCTTGGTAAGAAAATTATAAAGAGATATTAATAGGGCATTCCACCAGAAAATGAGTTTCTAGAAGGCAAGAATTCATGGAATGCTAAGTACAATATAAAACACAAACGTGCACACACACAAAATCACAAAACGTCAAAGAGTTGTATTATTTTCAGTCCTACATTAACCAAGACAACTATAAAATCCCTAAAATCCTCCAAGTGAAACACAGTGTAAAGAACCTCGAAGTCAACTTACAGTCAAGCTCCTAAGAAGTGACACTGGTAACTGGACCAATGCATACGTTTTAATGGGAAATTATTTTGATCTTGGATTTTTTTGTACTAGCCAAGTTAACATTCATGACTATGAAGAAAAAAATTCCAAGCATGAAAGAAACCTTATTTCTAGAAAGGTACTCAAGGCGCATCTCCCGAACACAGGAGAATATACATACACAGTGAATAGTGCAAATAGTAGAGAATGCCACCCAGAGGAGAGAGCAAAGTACTCTCTTACCGAGAAAAATGGGATAGAATGGCTGTTGAGTAAGTCTATGCAGCAAACAATGGAGACTGTGTATAACGGGAGACTCTAGCACAGCAGAGGAGACATGGAATTGATTAGTTACTGATGCATTTGTTAGACAGTAGAGAGAAGTATCTACAGCTTTGTGGATAAGTGTAGAAAGAGGTAATGGCTACTTCTCCAAAAGCGCAATATATAAAAGAAAGGAGCAATCACTAGCCAAAGAAGTTACAACAAAAAGAAATGGAGCTGTTATGCTTCCTATGCTCTAGCTGGGAACAATATCATCCCTTTATTACATTAGTTACTTTTTTATCCCTATGACAATATACTTGAAAGAAGCAACTTCTGGGGAGAAAGATTTATTCTGGCTCAAGATTTGAGTACTCACTCCATCATAGCAGGGAAGGCAAAGTGGAGTGATGCTGTCTGTGTCAGTGGTAGCACAATGGCTTCACATGGTTGCGGGTCAGGAGGAAGGGAAGGCACTGTCAGAACCAATACAGGCACCACCGAGAAAGGCCCGTGCCTACTGACCTACTTTTGGTAGTCAGGTCCCACCTCCCAAGAGCTCTTTAAAACAGCACCTTAAACTGAGGATCAATTGTTCCAAACATAACCTTTGAACCAGTGCTTTTCAGCCTTCCTAATGCTGCAAACATTTAATACCATTTCATATGTTATGATGACCCCAACCATAAAATTATTTTCATTACTACTTCATAGCTGTAATTTTGCTACTGTTATGAATCATAACACTTGAAACATCTGTATTTCCCCATGGTCTTAGGTGACCCCTGTGAAAGGATTCATTTGACTACTGAGGAGGTCTGGACCCACAGGTTGAGAACCATTGCTATAGAGGCTTTTTCCAGTTGAAATCAGTATTCCAACCCCAGCCCTCAAAGGCCCATGGCTATCTCATAATGCAAAATGTACTCAATCCAACTTTAAGACTCCACATAGACTTAACACTGTTCAAAAACCCAGTCTCAACTGAAAGTCAAGGAAAATTCTCTCTCCCTCTATCCATTTTTCTGTCTATCATGATATGAATATTTTTTTTTCTTTTAAAAAATTTAAGACATTGGAAAATGATCAGTATATTTGTGGTATGATAATACCTCTGAGATCACATCACAGTATTCCACTTATGTGAGAACTAGGCCTAACAAGTTTTTCCTATGTTCACTTGGTAGTATTGCAATGGGAATTTCTAGACAGGGTTAGCATTCTTGAGCTAACTGATCTGACAAGATACTTAAGAGAGAGAAATCAAACACAAGGGCATTTAAACAGGGATCATGGTGTTGAAAGTAAAATGAGAATGGGAAGGCCTAGATAAAGAAGCATTAGATATGAACTTGTGCCTCAGTGTCCTAATCATTCAGGAATCTCACATTACTTGCCAAAAATCATCATCAGTTTCATCTGACACAAAAGGCAGTGCACCTCCAGACAGTGCCAAATAGATGAGGCAAAATGGCACAGATCCAGAGCAGAGCCACACAGGGCCAGCAGTTGCCTGGACAGAAGGGAAGCCAGGCTGAAAAGAGCCCTTCAATTTTGATTACTCATTATCCTGACTTAGTGGCTCCTCAGCCGTCTTTGTGACAGCCAGGAGCAGTGACCAGTGGAGCATTCAGTCAACAAATGTTATCATCACTGCAATACTAATCATGCTATCATGCATCATAATAGTGTTTGTTCTGAGAGGATACTCAGAAGGCCAGGGGTGTCCATTTGAGAAAAAGCAATGGGAGAAAAGTCCTGTTTTGTCAGAAGGAGGTAGGAAAAAAGAGGATACACTAGATGAAGAGTGGATGAAAGAGAAGCAGAAGCAAGGAAAGTATCATAGCCTACAAAAGGGAAAGAAGTAAATTGACTTCATAGTTCATTCTGCTACAGTCACATTCTATGCAATGTGTTGATGACTATGAAATGCCAGTGGGAAAATACCCATTTATATATCAGATACTGCCAGTAATTCCTCCCCACTCTCTGATTCCCTTACTATGCTAGTCCAAACTAGCTGGCCTTCCAATGGCAAATACATATCTTTGCCAGAGGCTTGGCCAGGAGCTACCAAACCAACTTTAGGCCCACACAACAATTTCTTTAAATTCATAACTCTAGGGGTTGTGGACCAATTGAACCAAGGAATATTTATTTTGCAGGCTGGATATTAATAGAATATAATAAGAAATGATTAATATCACTGACTTTTAAAGGGTACCACTCACAGCCAATGTTTCGGTGCCTCTACTGTGTAAGCTTCCTCCAAGATTGAAACATTCCATTATATAGAGAAGCTTTTTAAACAAGGAGCTAAAGAATTTAAAAAAAAAAAAAAAGAGCTTCAGGAAGTCCCTGAAACTGACCAGATTCTCTAGGTCCCTCTATCCCAGAGTAAGCAAAGAAATGCTGAGAGTCACTCACAAACAAGGCAACCAGAAAAGAAAACTCTCAGACAAGACAAGCTGCAAAGAAGACTCTGATACAAAATCATTTGCCTTGAAGAAGCAGAGATCAGCTGAAATGCCTGAAATTTGATTAATAGAGTCACTTGGAAAAGACACTCCAACCTGTTGAACTACCTGTAGGTTATCCAGTGTTCTCTAAGTTCCTAATTTTCTTGAGCAGACACCCATGCTGGAGTGGGCTGTGGGGATGCAGGTGTCGTTGAGTCATGTCTGCTTCTGTGAGTAACCCCTCACTCATATCCCCATAATTAACCCCAATAAAACTCATCAACTCACTAAATTGGACTTTGGTGGTATCTGTACATTGGTCTATAGTGGGTTCCCTATCTGGAGGGCGCAGGCATGTGTGTAGCTTCTCCCCAGGAAAAGTTTTGTCATACAACAGCCTCCCACATTGATAGGCTAATCTCAAAGTATTTGGGGGTGAGCTCAACTAAGATAAACACGTTGCTTTCACAAAATTGTCAATATCAAAGCAAGAGCTGTTATGCTCTCTCTCTCTGTTTCTGTCTCTCTCCTACAGTAAGGTCCAAGGTAGTATGGCAGACAGGCAGAGAATGACTAGTAACTACTACACCTGGTAAAGATGATTCCCTTTTTCATCTACTAGAAAAACCAACATATAGTAAGCAATTGAGAAAATTTAACCCACGAAAGAAAATGGCCAGACATGATGCTATATATCTAAGGCAAGAGTCTTAGACTGAAAGAGTAAAGAGAATTTATTTTCACTATTCTACATTCACAGGTTGGAACAACATATTGCATTTGTTACATTTTGGTTGCTTTAATAAAATATCATGACCAAGAGTAAATTGGGGAAGAGTTTATTTTGCCTTACTATTTCAGAATGACAAGAATCCACCATGGTGGGAGGCATGGCTTTAAGTGGCAGTCTTAGTCACAGGAGTAGGGAGCCGAGAGCTCACATCTGCAAATGCAGTCATGAAACAGACAGAACAAACCAAAAGATTAGAGAAGCTATACAATCTCAAAGCCAACTCTTAGTGATGCACCACTGCAAGGGTCAACTACCTAAACCTCTCTGAATAGCACCACCAATTACAAACCAAGTGTTTAAATACCTGAGCTTATAGGATATATATCTCATTCAAACTATCACACCATGATATGGTATTGTTTGTATTATATATGTGAACAGTCATAGTAAGAACACTGGTCCTGTGCTCTATCACATACATTCATTAGCTGCACTAATGCATATAGTATTAGTAGATGGAGCTGTTTTCCAGTCTTTGTAACAAGGCTTAAAGACCTTCATATAAGGCAATAATTGAAAATAGAGCCTGCTGAACAGTTCTAAGGCTAGGTCAATGCGAGGGTGAGTATAATCACACTGTATAACAAAAACTTTAGCTACCTAAGTAATTCAATTACTACCACAACTCCCTACAACATACCAAATACATAGTGCTTGATGATGAAAACCACAAATTATTAGATGGCACTTATGCTTCTCTACCCTCTGTTCGTTCCACTTTAGAAGACATATACCCATGAGACTGACATCCCTGTCATTCCTATTTAGGGTATGGAACACAGAAGGCCTTACCCAGGCCATATAACAAATTTACTCCAAATTAGTGGTTCAGCTAGATTTTGATCTGCTGTCTTATAGTCATAGTCATAAACCCTGTTGCACTATTGTCTTGGAATTTACTTATATTCTAGCGAGAAAAACAAACCTTACATAAGACATTAATCACATTTGCAACCATTTCACTTCAATATTAATCTGGACCTTGTGGGAGGTGCTACGTACAAAATGCCCTGAGCATGTTCACCAGCTTATTCACTTCACAAGTACATATTGATTGCATACTCTTTGCCAGCTCTGAGCGAGATATTAGAAATTTAATGAACAAAATACATACCTCTGTGCTGTTTTCCAGGAGGAGAGGGGTGTCAGACATTATTTGAATAATGACACTCATTTACATGTGATCACAAAGGTGGCAAATGCTTTGAAGGAAAGTACTGAGAGTTACAAGAGCGCATAATAGAAGGGCTTGACATTTAAAATGAGAGCAAATGAGCTCTGAACGATGAGTAACAGTTACCTTGGTGAAGAGAAGAGAAAAGCACATTTCAGGGAGGCAGATGCCAAGGTTTTGAGAGAAAATGTAAGACAGCAAGCAAGAGCAGGTATTGCTGGAGCCCAGTGAGTGGGGAAGCATGCAAAGAATATAGCTGGTCAGCAGAGGTCACATGAACTACAGCTAACCAGGGCTCTTTCAAAGCAAAGGGGCTAATGACAAATGAAAATGAGATGTAAAGGAAATTAATTAGGTAAACTGAGATAGATGTTATCTTAATAGTCACATAAAGGTTTTATTCTCTAGTGTAAAAACAGCAAGAAACCACTGAATTGTTTTAAATGCCAAGAAAGAGATTATTTATTTTATCTTGTTTTGATTATCATTAATAATGTTATAATACTGTAAAGAATAGACAAGAAGGCAGCAATAGTTAATAAATAGGGATTTATGACAATAATCCAGATGTCAGTGGGCATGCCTTAGATCAAGATGATGTCAATAAATGTTAAAGAGAAATCAGGTAGAAACTAGTGAGAATGAGGACTGACAAAGGTTGAAAAGACAAGAACTGAAACTGCTTTGTAAAAGAAACTGATATTGGAAGTTCAAGACATGACAAAAGTAAGAAAATGTAGTTTCCAATGTTGTTACTAGTTAATGTTTAAGGAGGACTTGAGGTTTTATTTAAGTAAAAGCAGATGATAAGTAATGACCCCAAGGAGCTTCCCTTCCAAATTAATCTTACTATATTTTCCAAACTAGTGTTAGGTGTCGATTCTGTCCCAGTAGAAACAACCACATGGGAAATGCACTAATTTTCCATGCATGTGGATAATGGTCTCTTAGTAATCTCCAGCATATCTCTCTCTCTCTCTC
>PVIH01019550.1:0-35021 GCA_004025045.1 Sigmodon hispidus | reverse complement strand
TCAGCTGTCCTTTGCAGGACCTTTCTCACTGGAGTGACTTTTCATGTGAGGGGAAACAGGCTGGGACCTCCTGGCTAGCCACAATCACTTCCACAGAAGACACTTAGGTTGCCTCCTGAAAACCATGGATACTTGTTCATTCTCTAAGTCCAAGATTATTATGCTGGATGTAAACGTTGGTTTCCAGACTTGTTAACCCAGGAGGGTCCAGGTTTGGAGCCTGAGTCTGTAGTGTGTGCCCACCCCTGTCCTGGTTCTCCTTTCCCGGGGAGGGGCGCTGGGCAGGGGTGAGGCTGGGAGCCTTCTGGGATGCCACTGGGAATTTCCCATTGTTCTTTGGTGACATCTGTCTCCCTGGCTGCCAGGGCTTTAAGAGGCAGCTTCCTTTTCAGTGTAATACAGGGGCAGTGCGGTGCTGGAACAGTCGGGGTAAGGGTCAGGCAGACTCGCGCCTCAGGGCACGCCTGTGGGATGAAATGTAGACCGCCCCAAATGAAGACAAATGTCCCTCAATAAAGTGCTATTCCCAAGGGTCCTCCTTGCTGTCTGCTGTCAGCAAGGTTTAGGGCTCCTGAGGTCAAGGTCTTTCTCCTAGCCCGCCCGCCCTCCCTCTCCCAGGCTACTTAGCTTTGCACAGAGAATAGCCAGTAGGGACCCTGTCCTTCTCTTGCTGTCTCAGACACCAGGCACTGAGCCAGAGGCCAAGGAAGCCAGCCAGATAGGCTTGGTGCAAATCATTTTGTCCTCCCTTCCTGGGGAAGCACCACCAGGAGCCAAACCATGTGGCTGCTGGAAGAGAGGGCCCTCCTTCAAGTGGATGCCTGGGAGACATCCTTAATCTTAGGTGCAGGTTCTTAGCAGCTGTCCCCTCCTTAAACCCTGTCCTGAGTCACACTGGGCTCACCTACTAGTAAAGTCTATGTGTTTTATGCACCTCAGCCAACAGCCTCAATTACCCAAGTGTCCTTCAATCAAAAAGTTAAGGGCAGGTATTGTCAGCGGGGATTCAGGACCCCAGCCCAATCTGCTCTCTTCTTATTGGTCAGCGGGGATGACAGTTATCCAAAGCAACTGGTCTTGACAAAACAAATTAGGTGGCTAGATGGTGACCTATTAGTGAACTGGAGACATTTCACCCTTAAATAGCCTTTCTGTGGAGGCTCCAAATATCTCTTCCATGATTTCACTGTTTTCGTGCTAGGCACTTGTCTCCCCTGTGCTCCTGTTTTCAAACGTTTTTTGCTTCTTAATTTTTGTAAATCACGGGCGGACCTTCGGTATGGGGTAGCTAGGGAGGAGTAGCTGCCCATGAAAGGGATATTATTCCCACTTCCCCTCCTCAGCCCACCCAGCTGGAAGACAGATCTGCCATTTGCCTGGGAGGGTCTTTGTGGGAAGCAACCAGGGGCTTGATGTTAAATCTCCCAGAAGATGGGCCAGCCTGGTCCTTAGCATCCCAGATGAGATACCTCAGGATACTGGGAGCAGCTTGGACACCCTTGTCCATTAATTAATGATGGGCATCTTGGATGACAGTGTTGGGCACAGCAGCTGATGCAGGTCCCTTCCTCCATAAACATAGCACAACAGGTAAATGGAGACCACAAGCAGAAATCATCATTGCTTACATAAATCATTCCTGAACTGGAGACCACAAAGCTGCCCTCTTGCCCTATCAATCCTGAATTTCCCTTGGGAACTAGGGGAAGTCATGGAGTCACTTCAGGCCAGGGATGTGTCCTTCTCAAAAGTCTGTTGGGATGCCCCTGGCTACCCCAGAGTGCTTAGTGGGCATGCATCATTGGATGGCTGAGGGAGCTTAGGTCCTGGCAGTTGCCCTGGGGTCTTCCTGGCTGCATGCCCTTGGTCCAGTTGCTGAACCACAAGCCTCAGTTTTTCCATTTACACAATGGAAATAAAAATTCCAGCACCCCAGTGCCGTTGTAAGATGAAAGAAGGCAATGTATGTATATATTTAATATCATGCCTGAAGCAAGGTGATTGCTTATTAATACCACTTGCTTCTTTTTCTCTTCAGTTCGCTCTTCTCTTCCTCCTTCCTTTGTTTTCTTTACTTTTCCTTTGAGACAAGCTTTTCTAGGTAACCCTGGCTGGCCTGTGTCTCACTATGTAGAGCATGCTGACCTTGAATTCACACTGATCCCTCTGCCTCGGCCTCCTTATTACTGGGATTAAAGACATGTGCCACCATACCTGGCCTTTCTCTGTCTCTTTAATAAAATTCTCATTGTTCTTCTGAACTCAATGCAGTATATTTGGCTGTAGAGGAAAACCAGACAGTTTTGAGTTCAGTCACGCAAGGGATAGTGCTTGTTCCGGAAACCTCACTAGGTCTTTCAGCAGAGGTGGCTTAATTAGGAAATTGGCTCCAGAGGTCATGGGAGGCAATCTAGAGATTTCTACTGTCAGGAAGCTGCCACCAGCCTACAGAGGAGACAATGTCTTTGGGACTCAGAAAGCAGCTCAGTCTAGTGTGTGGGGCCCTGGAAGACAAGGCTTTCAAGAAGCAGTGGGGATTGAAGACATACCCTGGCCTTCCCTGCTCCTTACCTTCTCCTCTGCCAAGTCCTTCCAATGGTCAAACCTCCTTAGAAACTTGAGGATAAGTAGCTAGAGGCATCCTGATGCTCTGCGATCTGGAGGAGGCTGGGAGGAAGCTGGCAGTGGTGCAAATTGCCATGTGACTTGTTTAAGGACCAGATCTCTGTTCAGGTCTGCTGCTATAGGTCAAACTAGGCAACCTAAGGCCTTTATGAAGATGACAAGCAGAGTTGAGTCTAACAACAGGTGACAGGTTTCTTGTATTTGTCCTGGAGTCTAAAGGTGCACCCTTTAGCCTGTAGGATGCTGCAGTCACATCTCTACTCTCTTTTTAGCTGCTCCTAAAGGTCCTCAAGGTGACTACAGTTGAATTGTATGTCCCAGGTCATGATGCACCTACCACCTTTGCCCCCAAGGTAGCTGTAATTGGGCTGTGTGTTCCAGGTCATGATGTAGTGTTTTTATTAATAATTTCCTCAAGCTTCGTGCCTCTGGAAACCCAGAAAAATCAGTAAAGGACCAGTGAGATGACTCAGCCTGTAAAGGCACTGGCCATACAGTTCAGTCCCAGAACCCATGCAGTAGAAGGAGGGGATAAACTATCATCCTCTGACCTCCGCATGTATTCTGTGACAGATGTGCAAATACACTGAATAAAGGCAAAAGGCATTTTGAACAATCAATAGAGTCAGCCCACATGTTTAAGGGAGGCTTGGAGAGAAGAAAGACTCATGTGAACTTCCAAGGACCATCTTGAGTCACTCTGGAGAAAGGCACTATATTCTAGACACACCTCACACACACGTCTCTAAACTGACTTCATACGTGTTATCCTACTGAGCTTTTAACATTTCTGTGTCAGTTAAAGGCATTTGTTTGTTTTAGTTGAGGTCTTACTATGTTGCTCAGGCTGGCCTTGAATTCATGATCATCTTTTCCCGCCTCCAGGTGCTGGGGATGCAGGCTTGTGCACCACCACACCTGGATCAAGGCCGTGGTTATTGAAAACATAACTTATCAAAGGTCTCTGAGAAATTGGGGTAATTTCTTTGCAGTCTGTTCCAGCTTCATCTATGTTGCTGTGACTAAACATCTGGACCAGAAGCAACTTAGGGGAGGGTATACTCAGCCCACAGTACTAGGCTACAATCTATCATTTGGGGGAAGTCAAGTTAGGAATTTCAGCAGCTAATCAAAGGATACCTACAGCCAACAGCAAAGAGAGAGCAAACACATCCTTACTTACTTATATTCACTGTTCATGCTCAGCTATCTTTCTTTATTGCACATCAGTTAGGGACCAGCCTAGGAAATGATGTTGGCCACAGAAGGCAATCAAGACCAGCCCACAGGCCAACCTGATTGAACTGATTCCTCAACTGAGACTTCCATCCCAAATGAGTCTAGGTCATGGCAAGTTGACATTTAAATGAATGATCACAGAGCCCAAATAAAAATGGAACCAAAAAGTGCCTTTCTCCATGTCTTAAATTCATGCATTTTCTTATTGAACGTCTTTTAGGGCTGTACAATTCCTGGCATATTGCTTTAGCTTGATGTGAAGGTACAGAGTGACTGTTGACATTTGAATGCTGATGGTTGTCTTGGGAACATATGGGATGTCTGGCTTTGAGAATCTTCCCTTTCTACACCAGGGTAGAAACATGGCAGAGCTGAATGAGCAGTTATTAGGGACTTGATTACTTTCGTTTGGTCTCCAGTAGTACATATTTGAACCTTATTGGAATCTGTGCAGGAAAATAATTGACAGAGGGACAGGGGACAGAGGGAAAAAAAACAAGAGAGCAGATTCAAAGCTACTGGAATAGATCACAGCCCCCAACCCCAGTGACATTTGTTCTTGGGTCCTAGGACGGAAGAAAGGGCAAGCTAGATTTTTTTTTTCTATTCTTTGTGGATTCAAGGAACTGTCTGGGAGAGAGAAGTTTGCCACACAAATGACTGCATAAACAACTTTCCAGGGGGCCTATTTAAAATGCTCTGGGGACTAGATTGTTTTAAAGCTTTTAAAAAACACCATTTACATACAATTAATATGTTGATTGCACAGCATTCTTATTAATTCATTATAGCAAGGACTTGGAAATAGCAAAAACAGCCTTTCAATACTTAGCTTAGTTTGTGATATAACATGAGGCAATTACATACATAATCATTACATATGCTTGTGTGTTGTGTTTGCATGTGATCATTTCTCAGTATCCACATCATGTTTATACAAATACACTCTTTGCCACACAAGGTGGCACAAAAGAGATTGTATTTTATATACCTTTAATCCTTGACTCCTGGTTTGTTATCACAGTAAATAAAGGTCCTTGAGGGAGCAGAGTGGTCGCAATGCACTTCATGGGAAGCGGAGACACCTTGCTGACTGGGGCCGGGATTGGAAGGACAGCAGTTAGAAGGAACCTAGAGAAGATCAGATCTGGACACTTTCACCTGGGATAGCAGGAAGTATGATCTTGACCTTGTGGCTGCTTTGCTTCTTCATTGCTGAACAACAAAATCCCTCAGAACTTGTTAGATTAAAGCAAATGTGACTTAATTATCCTTCATGATTCAGTGGCTTGATTGGGTCATCTGCTGACTTTGTTTGTCTTAGGGATCTACTGTGGCTGAGGTAGAAAGAACTACAATGTCTAAAATCTCTTCATTCAACCTGGCAGTGGTGGTGCACACCTTTAGTTCCAACACTAGGGAGACAGAGGCAGGAGGATCTCTGAGTTCTAGGTCAGCCTGGTTTACAACATGAATTCCAGGGTAGCCAGGGCTGTTACACAGAGAAACCCTGTCTTGGGGTCAGGGGAACTACCACCACCAACAAAAAAATCTAAAAAAAAAAAAAAAACCCAACCAACCAAACAAAAACCCACATTTCATTCACGTACCTGACTCTCTGGTGGGAATGGTTTGAAGATTGTAGTCTTCTGAATAGTCTCTGCATGCATCAGGAGGTGCAGGGGTCTCAGGGGTGTTTCTTCATGTGGCTAGCTTGGGCTACTTTATATAGTATTGGACTTCAAGAGTGAGTATTCTAAGGGAACAATGTGTACATGCTTATCCAGTCTCTTCTTGTGCCATTTTTGCTAAGGCCTCACTGAGCAAAGAAAGTCACAAGGCCGCCCTATCATTAGCATGGGAAAGACTGTGCACAGTACTGAGGACTGAGAACAACCAAAATAACCTTCTGAGAATTAGAGGTTTTGTTGCCTTAAAATGATTTTTGAGACAGGATTTTATTATACACCCTAGGCACGTCTTGAATTTACTGTGTAGTCCAGGCTGGCCCTCAGCCTTAACCTTCAGAGGTAGGGGTTTACAGGAGTGAGTCGTTATGAAGTTCTGAGTCCCATCCATCCTGTTTTCTAAATTTTTCATCCTTTCTTTCTCCCACTCCTCCATGTCCCCATCAGAGGCAGAAGTTGGGGACAAGGACAACTTGGTGTTCAGTGGCAGTGCTATGGCTACCTCCTCTATTTGCACGTTGGACAGGCAGTTTTTACTTCTGACTTCACTATCTGCCATGAAATGCAAAGAGTTATACAGCACAGGCAGGCTAGTTGCTTTTTTTTAAAAAAAATTCTAAGTCGGATGTTTTAATATTTCACTGAACTACTGCAGAAAGCCCTTCATTATGGGATGGAAATGCCTGGAAAATGGCCTTCTAATTAATGTGAAATGAGAGAGTGCCCCTCAGAGCAAGGGGGACTTGGCAGCTGTGAGGGTGATGTCACTATGCCAGCACTTCCTGGGCGGGGTGATTGGATGGGGCCCGATCCTAGGATATATTTGCCTCATGGAGCCCATTCAGCATAAATCCTGCCACGGGGCTGGGCTGGAGACAGCAAATTGAGAACCTTCCACAGCTCACTGAGTTACTGCTTCCCAGAAATTGCTGAAGCCATTGATCTTGATCTTTGTAAATCATTAAATGATTCTGGCATTCAGGCACATGGTAGCTCTGTGTATAGTGACCTGCAGGAAGCCAGACTTGTTCCAACAGCAGATCCTGGGTGCAGAGTCTCACTGGGCCCAGCCACGTGGGCAGCATCACGGTGACCTTTCCACTGGTGTGCAAGACTGCTCCTAAATAAGGAACAAAGTGGTTTGCTCGGCAGCTGCCAGTGTCCCCCGACTGTCTCAGTGGAGCAATCTGTTTCTGAGAGACCTTGAAAGCAGCTCAGATCCTGCCAGGAGAGCCTGGGAGAGTCACTGGATTATTCAGATCTGTCTTCCTGGTTGCTTCCACACTAAGCAAAGCAGTTGGCAGTTGTCCTGGGGTAAAAGGAATTAAAAAGCTTGCTTCAAGCTTGGCTCAATGAATGCAAGTAACAGTAACACTGCACACTATTTATTGAGTGCTTACTGTGTACCTGCACCATGCCATATACTCTACATTAGTTTTTTGCATGCACATTTTACAGCAAACCTGTAAAGTATACACCATTATGAGTACTATGCCCACACAACTAGCTGTTGTCAAAAGATTTGCTGTCTTCCTGGCTGTGTGGCTCCGTTCAGTGCATCTTATGAGACTTGGTTTCATCAATATTGATCACGTGTCCAAATAATTCTAGCATTAGAGGAAGACGAGGCAACAGGATAAAGAAAATTGGGAATTTTGAACTCAGTAATACTGTGTGGCTTGGGGAACTACCTTCTCAAGCCCCACTTTCCTATTTTGTAAAATGCAGGTGACAATACCTACCTACTTAGGGAGTGCCTACTGGGGTTAAGGATCTGTCATAAAGTCGATTGCAAGTAAAATTATTTTTAAGTGTGATGCTTAAGGCTGGAGTGTGAGAGATGGTGGGGGTAAGTCAGAAGGAGATTTGACAACAGCCATGGAGGGGATGGAGGGGACACTGGATGGATTGGAGACCTAGCAGAGAGAAGTTGGGGAGAAAGGCCCAGGGAAATGCAGGAGAGGGAGCTGGCTGCATTGCTTTTCTGTATGGAAACCTGCTTCTGCATTCGGCACTGTACTTCCATATTCACCATGTGTGGTAATATGTTACATATTTAATAAAACTGGAAATATCCAGAGACAGCACGTAGCCAAATCGTAGGCAAACAGCTCAGGAATTTCTTTATCCTTGAGTACAAGGACAAACAGCTGGGATTCAATTGCATACACCTTTAATCCCAGCACAGGGAAAGCCTGGAGTGGTGACCTACACCCTTAATCCCATAACTCCAGAGACAGAACTTTCTGTGTTTCTGTGAGTTCAAGTCTGACTACCAAATAGAGTAGCTCACGCCTTTAATCCTAACCTGGATGGGATACAGCTGGCGTGAAGGGTATTTAAGGTTTCATAGGAAACCAGCAGAGGCAGAAGCGAGAGGCAGGAGTGAGACTGAATAAGCTGGTAGATAGTTGGGTGAGAATTGACTGTGGTGTTTCCTCTCTGATATTTCAGCCTTCCCCTGATGTTTGGCTCTGAGACTCTTTCATTACAATCCGAATTGGTGCTACAACCACGGGCACTGAAGCACGTGCCTGTAAGTAGCTTTTGAGGCAGTTTGGTAGGGACATCACACTCAGACCTGGCAGTTGGCTTATTGACACCAATGTAATGCCTTGCTCAGGCCACACGAAGAAGTCTAAGAATAATGGGTGTCTTCGGGCCACAGCTTCTTGGAGATCTTGGAGTCATGTCTCTCTCTAGAGCTACTGGTTTAGGAATATGCCCGCTTCAGCAGGAGTATAGGGGATTGAATCTCTGGAGTGGGGGCATGGGGTGGCAAGGCTGTAGCTTCTTCACAGATGGCCTCAAATACTTATATTTGAGAACTTTGAAGAGAAACTAAGAGTGTCTCTTAGGGGTGCAAATAATCGAAACTCCACTCAGATCAGCTGGAACACAAAGTAGAATTGGTTTAGGGACCTAAAATATATAGCCAATAACTTCTGGCATGACTAAACTGAGGGACATAAATAATAATTCATATAATAAATATAATAGTTCATAAAATAAATAGTAATGTGAGGATAACACTGGCTATTACAGATATCATCCTACCCTGCTGGAAACAGAGGCCTTACCTCTGTGGGAGAGATCCCAAAGAGAGCTTTGATTGGCTAAGCCAGGGGTAAAATGTCCAATGACTATACTTGAGTATTGGAGAAAAGTGATTGACCAGTCAGGGCTGGGCCATAGTTTCGCGGACGGGGGTGCTGGTTCTGGAAGACTCAGACTTTTTAGTATTAAAAGATGTTAGCACTAGAAGATGGGGTGTTTCACAGTCCAAAGGGCCAGTTAGCCATGCCCAGTTATAGATGAAACATTCAAAACTATTAGCCATAGCGCCATCCTAAAGCCATTCAAGAAGCTTTTTAGGCAAGCAAACTTGCCTTCTAGGCTGTCTTATAGAGGTGCAGGGCAGCCAGCCAAGAGGGCCTGGCTCCTTTTGCACCCCCCATCACTCCTTCTGTGCCCAGCTGCAACCATTTAGTTGGGCCCTTTGGCCTTGGGAACAAGGGCCCTCCTTTGACTGTCTGCAATATTCAGGTCTGCCTCGTGCTCAGCCAGAGGGCTATGCCTTGTCCAGATGTCCAGAGGGGCTGGTTTCATGTGTCTGACAAGGCCTTCTTTCTCAGCAGGGGACTCTGAAGGAGGGTGATGTCTGTAGCCTGGGCACGGGGTGATAAATGCCCCCTGTGGAATGCAGAGATGAATTCTCAAAAAGGGGGAAGAAAAGCTTTCATCGGTATTGCAAAGCCCCTAACAAGGGAGTTTTCTCATCTCCAACTGCAGGACGGGGGTGGAAGAGGGTTTGTTGGGGGAACAGTGAGTAGGGGGAGACTATTGGCAGCACAGACACTTGACTGTGAAACCTCTGTGGAAGGCCCAACAGAGCGGAGACCTCTCTTCCTCTTGAGCAGCTAGCTCAGGACCCAAGGCCATGGCAGCCTGAACTCAGCCTCCTGCTGTGTGGCAGGGGCTGTCTGTTACCAGCCCTGGAGAATGGGGGCTGTGTTGGCCTCATTCTGCTCCCTCCCCCAGCACCACCCCAGAGCTGCCCCTACACAAATGGCATTGTACATCCAGGGACAAAAACGTCTGTTCATTCCCTATCCATGCCTGGGGACAAAAAGCTGAGTGTGGCTCATTCTGCTCTGGCTTAGGAAAGATAGAGCTGTGGGGACAAAGAAGGCTGGGAACTCAGGGGCAAGGCAGAGATGGCCGAAGACCATAAATCGACTCTAGCCACTTGATGAGAATTTGTGACCCAGATATACCCAGCAAGGAGGGCAATCCCTTTGGTGGCCCTTGACCTGCTTTCACAAGAACAGAATATCTATGGTGGAGACCGATGACTATACTGTTACCAGTTCCCCTGACACATCTACCGCCCCCTGGACAGAGTCCCTCTGCCTTGAGATGTCTCCAGAAGTTTTCATGGAGTCATTCTATTCTAGTTAGTTAAGTGTGGGCTTGGAAAATCAGACAGATGTGGTTTAAAAAAATCAGGCATGGTGCCAGCTATGTGACCATTATTTTTTCCTTTGTCTTTCCTTGTTTATTGAAGTAGAAGTAATCATAACATCTATAATGTTGAGAGGAGCAAAGGACACATTATCCCACTGGTATGCACAGTGTAGAGCATTACACAGTAACTACTCTGTTCACACTGGTGACCAACTAATGCATAATATTGGCAGTTGTGTTCACCATGTCTGCTGTTCTGAGGGGATGATGAGAAATCAGAGAGTTTGTACCTTATGAATGAGTTGCATTTCATAGTTAACTGGGAAGCTTGTTTTCTGGACCCAAACATATAGTTTCCATAGAAACATTGCTAAGAAAAGTCTTGAGGTTTCCAGTTAACCCACAAAAGCCTATTCAACTGTCAGTTACCAGAAATAACTGAGTGGTGGCTTTTAAAACACAGCAGAAAAATTCTTTAATGTCTCTCCCAATGAGAGGTGGCTTCTGGGTCTCCTTACTTTGAGTTCACTGGGCTTGTGGTTGCTTAAGTCTATAGAGCATGACAGATGGGGCATAATGCAACTTCAGAGAATGGCTACAATAGGCTGTAAGGTTTCTACCTTGCTTGTTGGACATTGATTCTTGGGGGCCAGAAAAGCTATGGAAGATGGCAGGATACCTGTAGGCCTTCCAACTGAAGAGACCATAGGGTCACACACTATGCACATACAGAGACAGAGACAGAGAGAGACACCTTATGAGTTATCAATCATACAAGTCAGCCCTAGCTTTTAGAGTCTTCCCAAACCACTGTACACAGAATGAATTCTCAATCCACAGAATCCACAGGCTTAATACAATGTCTACTCTTACAGTTTGGGGTTATTTGTTACACAGCAGTAACCATGTCTAGCACCTGATCTTTTAACAAGGACTGTGACAGTAGCTGAAGGTAACTAATGGCAGTGGGATCTTGCTATATGCCTGGCACTGTGAGAAATGTATGCTTGTTTTTTAAATCAAAAGTTATTATCCCAACAAGGACTAAGGTCTTCCGAACCTTCTCCTTCCACTTTGTACTGTTTAATCAACCACATCAGATTGTGAAGATGAGATTCTACCAATGAGATGATACACAGTCACCACCTAACTCAGGGAAGAATGACAGGATCACATTGGTTGTGCTCTGCTGCTATTCCACTTTAGATTCTAGTTTACCATTTTAACAGAAAAAAAATCACCTTTCTGAGTTTCTTTTTCTTTCTTCATGCTCTTTTGTGGGACAGTGAGATCATTCATTGTGCCCAACAAGTGTTCTGTGCATTGACTCAACTCATCCTCAAAAGTACCCTAAGAAAGAAACTGATAGTAAGGAGAGTTCTTAGAAACTTGTGTCAAGGCGATAATTATGAATGAAGAAAGTTTCTTAGGAATGAATTCCAAGGCTTGAAGGAAGACAGGTTCACTGGCTGGGTGGGAAGAGCCACTTGGACACTTTGCTGTGATCGTGGATAGCACTTCTAGACAAGTTGAATGCTTATTAGACCTCAATAACATTGACTATTCTACCTTCACTTCCAGACCAGTAGTCTTTCTTTACTTTGATTCAGTTGTCTGATTCAGAATTTTGAGTGCATCAACCCAAATTTTACCTCATTTGTGGCATAATGAAAACACATGGTCTCCTCCACCCTGTGACTGCCAGGCATGATTTGGTTCATTCCCACCCCTTGACTTTGGGCTTGACCATGTGTCTTGCTTGGCCAGTGGGATGAGGTAGAAGGTGAAGTGTTCTGGTTTGAGGTTACGGTTGTGCTTGATCTCTTGTGTTAGGTTCCCAAAGAGAAGAAGCTACCCTATTTACATGGTCCCAGGAAGCAGATGATAGATGTGTGGAGCAATTCTCACATGACTTTCAGCCTAGTGAGTAGGACATGAATGCTCACTGGTGTGTGTGGCTATGATTTTTATATTCCACAACGATTGTGGCCAATACACAAATAATGAAGCTCATTTGCTGTCTGGAACACATGTGTGTGACAGGAGTGGGGAGGTCCCAATGTGTCTTTACAGGTTTTATTTATTTATTATGTTTTGTTTGTTTGTTTTAACCATGTCCCCAGGTCCATCTGTGCCTCCTGGTTCCTGGCCATAATGCCTGGAGAGCCCATTCCAGGCCCTGGAGGGAGGGAGAGGTTGGCCTTCCCTTGATTACAAAAGTGTCTCTGGTGCATAAGATGGTCTCTAGGATGATTTCTTCTTTATGTCACACAGACTGATTTCAACCACTCTCCAGTTGACACCAGCAGTTTAGGCAGCTGAACACAGAAACATTTATTTGCAGATCTGGTGTTGCTAATCACAAGGACGCTTCTGTTTCAGAAACTCAAACTGAGGGGGCAAAACCAGCTCTTCTCAAGGTGGTCAGAGACCACTGAGAGTTGCCAGTCACCTTGATGCTATATCCAACAGTCCTCAAATGGTCCACTCTAGCCTACATCTTAGGACCACTGTAGAGAGGACAAAGCAAGTGGAGAAAATCCACTCCCGTAGAGAAATCTAAGTTGAGCTTAGCATCTAGCATCCTTTCCAGGGTTGATTCCTTTGGACTTCTAGGTAGGGCTCTTCAAAATAAAAGAGAAAGAAGGCCTGGGAGAGAACTGTGGGAGGGGAGGATTGCTACCATTCTCCTGCATGCCAAGCACTTCTTTTTCTTCCTATGTCTTGCAACCCATGAACCTCCCTCCCAGGCCCCTTGCTTCCTAGCTTGCTTGTGGACTAGGCAGTTGTAACCTCCACTGACCTCAGTACTCCTTGGAGGAGTGTTTGTGTGCCTCGTGACTATTTTTGGTAGTGTCAGTGTTCATGCTGCCTGCCTTTCAAATAGATGCATGTTTAGCTACAGCTAATTTGGAATTTGTTTCTCTAAAAGCATTTAGAATTGTTTTAGCCTAATGCATCAGATTTAAATTCTGGAGCTAATTAATATGGAAGCATGAGGAAGAAAGAGAGTTGCTCACTAGACCTAACAGAGATGAACTGGAATAATTCTCTCTTTAGCATGGTGGTACTTGAATCAGTCCTGACTCCTGCTGAACCACAGATAAGGACCATGCCTTTTTCAGACATGTCCTTCTGTCTAGGTGGTCAAGAGATGGGGGAACTAAAGAACAATAGATGTGTGTGTGTATGTGTGTGTGTATGTGTGTGTGTGTATGTGTTATTTATGTGTCCTGTGTATAGTGTTTTTGTTATATATGTGATGTTTATGAGTCGTGAGTGCTATCTTTATGGCATTATGTTGCTTGTTACCTATGTTATCTGTGTCTTATTGTTGTGCTTTATTTGTTTATTGTATACATCCACATGCTTGCATTGTGTGTAATGCATATTATATACATGTTGTTTCTCTGTGTTTTATGTTGCATGACTTCAGTGTTATATGTGTGTGCTGTATGGACACCATGTTATGTGTATTATATATGTACATCATAGGCTTAAAAGGAACTTTCAAATATAAGACTCATTGCAATGTCAGGTGGGAGTTTGGTACCTTTGGTGAAATACTGGGATGATTCCACTTATGTCAGGCTGAAATTGAAAAGGATAAGGGTGAAGATGGGGGTAGAGTTCGAAGCCTAGATACTTTGAGACTCTCTAAATGCCACAGTGTATTTGTGTCCCCATTTGATTCATATGTAAAAATCTAGCCCTCAAAGTGATGATATTAGTGGATGGCACCATTGGATGGTGCCATTCATTGCATGTGGCTTGTTCTCCAAGGGTTCATGTATTGGTCACATGGTCCCCAGCTTAAAATATTAAGAGATAGTAGGCCCTTTAAGAGGTTGGGTAATTGGAACTAATTAGGTCATTCAGGAGCATCCTCCTCGGAAGAGGTTAATATAATTCTTAGGAGATTCTTCTTAGTTTCCATGATAGCAACTTGGTATCAAACAAGGCCACCTCACATCTGTAGCCACTTCTGCATGTGCCCTTTCGCTGTCTTAGTCTGCCTCCCTGTGCTGCAGTCACATAGCCCTCTCCAGGGGCTAAACAGACAGGGCCACTAGCTGTTGGGCTTTCATCAGTGCTCTATATTTGTACAACCAAATCAACTTTTCCATGCACTCAGCTTCAGCTATTTCGTTATGACCACATACAATGGACTGTGTGATTCCGTGAGAGCAGCTTCATGATGATTTACTGAGGATGGGCTCCTAGGGGAAGTGGTCAAAGGAGGAGAGAGTAGCAGGCACAGTGCTACCTCAGCTCCCTTCTGCCTCACCTGATCCTACATGGGAGCACTGGAGTGTGAGTTATATCCCTGGTCTTGTACCAACTTGAGGCAGGGAATCTGGGTTTTATACTCTCTTACTGGTTTTATGGAAGGTCTCCTTGGGGAGCATAAACTTCCAGGCAGCTCCAGCCCTACCAACCTGGATAAAGCAGCTCCAGAAGGTTCAAGCCAGCTGGCTGCAGAGAATTGCAGGTGCAGGCTGTTTGAATTAAAAGCACATAGCAGATGGGGAAGGGCACACAGAAGCCATCAAAAGGACCCAAGGGGATCTCTACCAAGCATGGACCATCTTTGCTACTCTGGCAGACTCACACCACCTCAAGTTTGGATTTTTATTGCTACGTTAAAAATTGCTGCAAATATAGAAACTTAAAATGCTTCAAATTTATTAGTCATGTTCTGCATGCTGACATTTTGGTCAGGGAAAGCCTATTTGACAGTGGCCCCATAAGGGTGTATCACCTAACATACCAGACATGATGCATTCCTGTAATGCTAGCACCTTTCGGGAAGCTCAATATGGTCTTTTAAGAATGTTCCCCTCCCCATAAGCTTTTATGTTTGAATGCTTGGTCCCCAGGTAGTGAAATTGTTTTGGATGGATTAGGAGGAGTGGTCTTGTTGGAGGAGTTGTGTCACTGGGGTAGGCTTTGAAGTTTTAAAAGGCTCAAGCCTTTCTTGGTGTGCTGTGTGTTTCCTGTTTGCTGTTTGACATGTGAGATCTCAGCTGTTCCTGCCACCAAACCTTTGCTCCACCATCATGGACTCTAGCTCTCTGGAACTGAGTTTTTTATAAGTTGTCTTGGTTATGATGTTTTATCACAGCAATAAAAAAGTGACTAAGACCCCAAGACAAGAGGATTGTGAAGCAGAGGTCAGCTTTGGATATGTAGTGGAACCTTATCACAAAAATATGAACAAAGAAAATGTTTATATATGGATGTCATAGCTATCTTAGTGCAGCTACAGTATGCGATATTTGCACAAGTGACAAAATCATCAAAGGACATTTTTCTCAGAATGCATTTCTGTTGGTAGGGGACACATAGCTATGTTTCACAGTTCTTTTAAAATTGCTGTCACAGCACACCAGGGTTTTCTATTCAGGATCTTATCAGGATAACACAGAGGTGTTGCTGAGGGCTGAGGTTCCCTCAGCTGAGGCTTGAAATCCTTCTCTAAATTTCTTTTAGTTAGAGAGATTTTGTAGAATGGGTTTGTCGGGGAGGCAGAGCTGTTTTCTTACAAGCTAGGTACATCTCTTAGGTTCTAGAGGCTACCAGCATTCCTTTATCACATGAATGACAGTTCCCATGGATATTTGCTTTCTTCTAGGCAATCTGGAACTTTCACTATGTATTCATTTTTTTTTTGTTAGTAGTCAGAGGAAGCCCTTAGCATCTAAAGGACCCAATGACTTTGGTCAAGTGTACCCAGAGAGATTTTACTTTTCCTACATCATTGTGGTAGTTTGGATGAGCTGTCCCCTATAGTCTTAGAGTTTGAATATTTGGTCCCCAGTTGGTGATCCAGGGACTGAAGTATTCCTGTGAAGAACCTGAGAATGTTGGTTTTTGAAGAGCATGGAAGGTTTCAGAACTTTGGACTAGAAAAGCAGTTGAACACTTAATGGATGGTCCTAGCAGGAGCTTGGAAAATAATACTCAGGGCAGCATGAGTTGGGGAGGCCCAGCTCAAGAGGTTTCAGAGGGGAACAATGTTAGCAACTGGGTTAGAGACCATTCTTGTGGTACTTTTGGCCAAAAAAGGGGGCTACTTTCTGCCTTTGTTCTAAGAACTTGCCTGAAACTCAACTGAAAAGTAATAGACTAATTTCTTTAGCAGAGATTTCAAGACAGCCTAATAGTGAGTCTTTCATGAGGTTATTGGTAATTGCTCTTAGGAATGGTTATAATGAAAAAGAACAAGGGGCAGAAATAGATCCAAATGTACAGTTTAGAGAGCAAAGGGGCGCTGGCAAGGTTAATATTCCTGCCAAGGCTTGTTAGGAAGGAAGACTACAACTGTTAAAGCGATTAATGAGAGGCCACATCTGCACTGGAAGAAAGGAAAGGGTTGATTAGGGCTTCTATTGCTGTGAAGAGATACTATAACCATGGAAGCTCTTAGAAAGAAGCACATTGGGGCTGGAGAGATGGCTCAGCGGTTAAGAGCACCATCTGCTCTTCCAGAGGACCGGGGTTCGATTCCCAGCACCCACATGGCAGCTAACAACTGTCTGTAGTTCCAGTTCCAGGCAAACACCAAGGCAAATAAATAAATAAATAAATAAAAGTGTTTAAAAAAAAAAAAAAAAAGAAAGAAGCACATTTAATTGGGGACTGGCTTATAGTTCAGAGGTTTAAACCATTTAGGCATGATGGGAAGCATGGCAGCACACAGGTAGATATGGTGATGGAGAGGAGCTGAGAGTTCTGCATCTGAATCCTCAGGCAGCAGGAAGGAAGACTGAGCCACTGAGTTCTGGTTGAACTTCTGAAACCTCAAAGCCCACCCCAGGGACACACTTCCACCAACAAGGCCATACCTGCTCTAACAAGGTCACACCTCCTCATAGCGCCAATTTCTTTGAGGCAATGGGGACCGTTTTCATTTAAACCACCACAGATGCCTCCTTAGTAAGATGCTCCCCAGCCAAGCTTTCAACTTCTGAAAGAAAAATGCTCAAGGAATTTTCTGTTCTTAAAAAACAACAATCAACCAAAGCTGCTGCGAATGTGACTCCAAACTAGCAGCTGAACTTGGAGTGTCCTCCGAGTGATACTGCCTTTAGTACTGTGAAGGATACTGAAGTAAAGAGGTAGTGGCCACTTTCTCCAAGGCTTCAGAGTCACTGATGCCAGGCAGTGTTTGGTGGAGATGTCTCTGCATGGGGACTCTGAAGAGCTCCATTTCATGAAGCTATGGAATTGAAGCATAGGCTGCATTGGAGACCCCAAGATGTTTAAGACTACAGAGACATGGGATTCCTGTCAAGAAAAGGTGCACACAGGGAATGGAACCAGCCCCAGAGAGGCAGGCAGCAAAGCTGGATGGGCAGAGCCATTTAAGCCCTTTCACATCAGATGTGGAGCTACTGGATTCGGGGACTTGCTCTTCTGCATTAGGTCATGCTTGGGTCTCACTGTGCCCCTTTCCTTCCTTCTGTAATGGTAGTGTGTGTTCTGTGTTATTGTATGTTGGAAGTATGTGATTTGCCTTTTGTTTTTATAGGAGTTACAATTAAGAGATTGCCTAGAGTCTCAGAAGGGACTTTGAATTTTTAAACAATGTCGAGACTAAAAGACTATGGAGACTTTGGCAGTTGGACTAAACACACTCTGTATTACTTATTATATGGTCACAAGACTATGTGGATCAGGGAGTGGAATGTGACACTGAATGAGATGATCACTGTAGTCCTGGCATTTGAGTACTTGGTCCCCAGCTAGTACCTGTTTGGGGAAGATTAGGAGGTATGGTTTGCTGGAGAAAGTATGTCCCTGGGGGCAGGTTGTGAGGTTTCTAATGAGCAGCGCCATTTGGGGTTCTGTCCACTTGCTGCTTGCAGTTGGGGTTGTGGACTCTCGGTGGTTCCATGTGCCATGCTGCCTGCTGCCACTCTGTCCCACTGCGGTACTGATAGACTCTTGTCCCTCTGGAACCGCAAGCCTGAGCAAACCCTTTCTTCTCTAAGTCGCCTTGGTCATGGTGTTCTCTCACAGCCACAGAGAAGAAACCAAGACAGTCAGATGCATAATGGCAGGATGCACATTTAAATACTCACAGATTTCACCCATACCCAAAGGGAAAAGGACCATCTTAAACACATGAAGGATGGGGTGAGTGGTCTTAGAACTCTTCCTGTCAGACTCCACATCTTTGTAGTTATATTCTAAAGCTAATCTAGCAAAGTGAGAGGCAGGATAATAGTTACCTCACACCCAGATATTAATAGATTCATGGACCTTGTGTTCTAACAGTGGTCCTCAACTTAGCAGAAACTGGCAGTTAGCTCTGGTATCTGCTGTGTTTGTGGAGTCCACCTGTGAAAGACTGGCCAATGAGATACTATCATTCAAGACTGGCCACATCTTTCACTCCTGCTGGCTACCTCTGAGGACTAGAGGTTTTTGGCCTTTGTATCCCCTACATGCTGAGTTTCTTCCACTGCTACCCCTACTAACTGTAGATGCGAGAGGACACTTCTATGCCCCTTTGAGGTGTTAAGAATTTGGTGGTATTTGCTGTCCTCCTCCCTGCAGTCTTACTGTGTTTGGCATATGTTGGTCCTCTTACCTGCATCCATGCAGCAGCAGGCATCATAAGGAATAAACCCTCATACCTCAGTGGCTTTGTATATGTGTAGTCTACTACTAGTTCATAGAATGGTCTGACATAGCTCTTTCTGGTTGAGGGTGGTTCCCTTGCATGTAGTGATTGAGGGGTTCAAGGTAATTCTAGCCTGTTCTATTATCACCTAGCAACAGTGGTTCTCAATGGACTCCTGTGGATCATTTGTTAGATCATATTGCTGGGCCCTATCTGCAAATCATTTGATCTAGGAAGTCTAGGGTGAGGCCTAGGAGTATACATTCATCAGCATTCATTTTGAGAGAGACTTTGCTATCTAGTAGAGGCTGGCCTTTAACTCATGGTTGTCTTTCCTCCACCATCCAAATGCCATGCACATCAGCATGCTAAAAAAGAATAGATGTTGTGTTTCTGGACCCACATTGACAACCCCTGTTCCAGGACTTATTTTTCATCTGAAAAAAGGAAATTATAAGTACAGAGAAGGCAGATATATGTTCTTAAATATAGACCTTTCCTCTTCACTATATGAGCAAATAGTCACATGACTACACTAGAATATGAGAATAACTGGAAATTTATTCAACCGTGTGTATCAATGTCAACTGTATATTATGAAGCAGAGGGACACAAATATTGGTGGAGTAGTTAGCTCCCTCTGTCTTATCTCCTGAGCTAGAGATGTTGTGAATTGATCAAGTCATGTGATCCAAAAGACTCAAGTGTATATTAGCAAGGCACAAGGCTCAAAGGTGGAACAATTTTTTTTTCCAGGAACAGCACAACATTTCTGATTGTTGGCTGCCCCATCTTGACTTAATTCTATGGATTCCCATACTTTGATTCCAAGTTTTGAAGGGCACATGTTTTTTGACGTTTAGAAAAAGATTCACTGATTTCAGGACATAGCACCAAGCCAGTGGCCAGACCACAGTGGACAGTCACATCCCCAAAGGCACGTGAGTGTAGATAACCCACCCTGCCCAGTCAGGTCTCAGGGCTGCCATGCCCTGCAGCAGTGACACCGTATCTGTAGTTGGCTTTGTATTTATTTACTCTCAGCCTCTTATTCTTAGACCCTCTGAGCACCTGACTGAGCTTGGTGAACTAGAACCTTTGCCTAGATTCCCCATACTCTCAACCCACTGCTGATAACACACCTTTGATTTTTCTCATGGAGGAAACAGGTCTTGGTGAACCCCTGCTTGTTGCTCCAACCTAGTTTTCTCCTTGACAAATAGCATCTATCACTCAAGTAGTCAGTCACCACATAGTGTAAAGTCTGGAGATTGTCACTCATGGTGGAAGGGTTGCCAGCTTCCTGAGTCTGAGAGTGATGAACCACCTAGGAATGAAAAGCAGGTGCATTTTCATTTCTCATATGGGGAAAATATTAAACGCACATAAGAATTGCAATGGCACAAGAATAATTAGGCCACTGCTAGCAGGGATCCAGAATGTGAAAGAGTGTAATTCAGGCTTAGAATTCATAGCACATAAGGTCAGGTAATGGCAAGACAGCTCTTCATTACTGTTCTTCATTATTTCATCGAACGCAGTTTTTCAACTCAGCTATGTACGCTGAGTCATGAGGCTCCCTGGAAAGCTTCAATTGATAGGTTTACAGGGCCGTAGAAACTGAGTGGAGGGGGAATGATTAACCATGATGATTTGGCGGCCTTCCAGATACAAACTGATTATACCAGAAGGTTCCTTGCAACTTCTGTCATTTGGTCAGTGAAAATGACTCCTGGCATCAGAAAGCTTGGCTGTGGTGCTCAACATTGTCAGTCAGTGCTGGGGTGCGGTGGAGTGGTCAGCTTTTCTCACTGGCCCTTGGGGTTTTCTTTTTCTTTACTCTTTAGGTTTTTGAGACAGAGATTCTCTGTGTAGCCCTGGCTGTCTTGGAACTAGCTCTGTAGACCAGTCTGGCTTCAAACTCACAGAAATCTGCCTGTCACTACATCTCAAATGCTGAGATTAAAGGTTTGTTTTTTTTGTTAGTTTGTTTTGTTTTTTACCACCACCGTACTATCTTGGTGATTTCTAAGGTCTTTTTTAGCTCACATATCCTCTGGCTCAGGTATATTTCAATTAAAGTTTTCAGATGACCTTACCTTACTTACTAGAATCATCTCAGCTACCAATAGGTAGCTAAAGCCATTTCCACTTTGTGACTTAAATGAATAAAGCACACTTGTTTAGTATGGAGGTTTAAAATTAAATTTATTATTACTGTTATTGTTGTTATTATGGTTAGTGAGTGTGTAAAAGTGCAGGTCAGAATACAGCTTTGGGGAATCAATTCTCTCCTTTCACGTAGGTTCTAGGGATGGAAACTAGGTTGTCAGTCTTGGCAGCAAGCACCTTGAACCAATGAGCCATCTTTCTGAACCTAGTATAAGTCAAGGGCCAGTGAGATGGCTCCATGGGTAAGCGTATGCGCATGCGTGTGTGTGTGTGTGTGTGTGTGTGTGTGTGTGTGCGCGCACACACACACACACATACACACACACACAAATAAAAATGAGAAGTGATTTCCAAGCACGTTTTGTGACAGATAATTTATAAATATCCTTCCTAATTCTACCCTCAATCTTTTTGTGATAGTTCTGAGGGATTTCTAGGTAGCTGGGAAAATACTGTTTCTGTGTGAATGACTGTGAGAATTTTTTTTTTTTTTTTTTTTTTTTTGCAGGAGACTGGTATGTTAGTTGGTGGGTGGAGACTGAATGAAGAAATTATAAGGCTTTAGTGTGAGTGGGCCTCAGCCAACTAGCAGGGGGTCCAGAGAACAAAATTGCAGAGGAAGACAGATTCACTCTCTTTCTCTATGGAGGCAAGATTCCCCCTCTGCTCTTAGATACCAGACTCCAAGTTTTCACATCTTTGGACTCCAAAATGTGCACCAGCAACTCTCCAACATGCTTTGGTCTTAGGCTAAAAGTTACATCATTGACTCCTTGGTTCTTAGGCCTTCAGACTTGGCCTGAGCCAGACCATCTGCCTCTGCTTCTCTAGTTTGTGGATGATCTGCTGTGGAACCCCTCAGACTTTCAGACTTTGTAAACTAGTTTCTTTAATAAATCATCTCTCTATCTGTCTATCCATCCATCCATCTATCTATCTATTTATCCATCTATCTCTATCATTATTCCTTTTGTGTTATTGATTCTGTCCGGAGAAGTCTGTAGTATACCTTTTAAGGAGATATCATTGCCCCAGTTTACAGACAGGAATGTTGAGGCTCTTATTGAACTAATTGATCAAGGACCCTTAACTGCACAATGGTGAGGACATATCTTCCTGATTCCAGGGTCTCCAAATATTTCTTCTACTCTGTAGATTAATGACTTAATGTACTACTTAAGTGCTGAGTTTCAATGTGAAGTACACTTCCATCCCTATATGTCTGGATATTTGCTCTTCAGATGGTGGCACTGTTTTGGGAAGTTGTGGAGTCTTGGGGACCTAGAGCTTAGTTGGTGGACATGGGTCTCTAGGGTCAGGCCTTGAATATCATGCCCACCTCTGGTTCCTGCCTACACTTTTTGCTTTCTGGTAGCTACAATGTAGCCTCTGCCAATGATCTTACTGCCATGCTTCCCTGATATGATGAGCTGAAACTCTCTGAAATTATGTGTCTAAACAAATCCTGTCCCTTATGTTGTTTATGTTGTGTATAGAAAGAAACGAAACAGATAGTAAAAGCAATAAAATTTTCAGGTAGAGAGCAGCAGAAAGAGGGAAAGAGTTCTGACTATAATAGAGTAGTTTTACCCAGCATGCACCACATTCTTGTCTAGATTTTTTAACACACTATATAATAAGACTTAGGGCACTGGCTAGCTCTTATGATTACAACATTTTAAAATACAGCCACAAAATGTAAACCAGTGTATTTTTCTGTCAGAGCTACTTAAGGAATGAATCTCAGTATCATGGTCAGAGATCTCAGCAACTGGTGGGTTTCATATTTGCTTATATAAATAAATTTTTATTTCTAGTTCTGATCAAGATAACCCCAAATCCCATTTCCCACAGTTATCTAGAAATAAACAAATATTTATTTGAATGAATAGATGAGCACACAGGAAATTGACAGAGGCTGTAAATGAAAAGAGAACTGGAAAGTAGGCCAGCTTATGAGTGATATGATGGGCTGACAGAGTCTGAAGGACTTGAGACACTGATGCAGAATTCTGGGGCCTTGGACAATTTAATATCCACTTTGGAGAAGGGGGTACAGTCAGAAACTGGTGTCTTGAGTTCATGTATAGCAAAACTTGGATCTAAGAGCTATTCTATCAAGCTGGAACCCTCCATGTGAGGTTAGATGAGGAAAAATCTGCCCAGTGACACAAAGACTTTGTCTATTTTGTCTGAGACTGAATGAAAAAGAAAATCTTTTGAGAAATTTTTGACCTGTATTCTATGAAAGTTTAAAATTGAATATATATTACTTGTTCTAGGAAGCCTCAAGCTAAGAAATTTTTATAAGAATGATAAAGAACCCCCAGAGAACTGGTCAGAAACAAACAAATGTCACAAAAGAACATCCAATCAATTAGGCTTTCTAACAGGTCTACACATGAAACCTTACTTACAATGAATGTATAATTCAAAACTATAAAATCAAGAAAGAAACAACCAATCATGAGCGAGAACAGCAGGATTAAATACCCAAGAACTTTAGAGAGCAACATATTAGAGACCATAAGATGAATGCATTTCAAAATAACTCAAGGCATAGATGCAGAAACGTAAAAGATAGACAGTACAATAAAGAACCAGTATGTGTGAAAAGACTGAACAAACATATAATCATTAAGATGCAAACCTCTATGTATGTGTTAAACAGGAATTACTAAAGGCAATAATGTTGGAGAATTACTCAGGGAAATCAAACTAAGACAGAAAGATGAAGGATATGGAGAATGGGCTAGACCTTCCTATATACAACTAATAGACATTCAGAGAGAACAGAAAGAATGGTGGGAAAGCAATAGTGAGGCAAAAGGAATGCCATAACTGATGATCAGGGATTCAAATGCATTAACCCACAACAGGATAAACATGTGTAAGTGTACTGGCACACACCTTATTTAATCCTAACATTCAGGAGGCTGAGGCAAGCAGATCTCTATGAGCCAGCCTGATCTACATATAGTGTTCTAAGATAGCCAGGATTACATAGTGAGCTCCTTCAAAAAATTAAAACCTAATCAAATTATAGTAAAATTCCCCAAAGAAAGAACATTTTAAAAGCAACTTAGAAGGAAAGACAGATTAATAGGATCTGGAAAGATGGCTCAATGGCTAACAGCATGCACTGTTCCTGCAAAAGACCCACGTCTATTTCTCAATACCCACATCAGGTGGATCACAACTGCAACTCCTGCACTCATCTGCACACATACAACACACAGAGACATGATTAGAAAGAACACAAATCTCAGTTCTTGAGGGGTGGCTTAACAACTAAGAGCAATGCATTTATTTATTTATTTATTTATTTATTTATTTATTTATTTATTTATTATTGCTGTTGTAGAGGGCTGGGGTTTGATTTCAAGTTCTCACATAGCTGCTAACAACTATCTGTAGCTTCAGTTTCAGAAGATCTGATATCCTCTTCTGGACTCCTCATGCACTGCATCATCATGCAGGCAAAATACTCATACATGGAGAAAGAACAAGCAAGCAAACTCAGAAACAAAAAACCAAACCAAAGCAAAAACTTCAACAAAAAAAGAAAGGCATAACATTGGCAAATTTCTTACCAGAGACAATAAAATCTAGAAGATGAAATGATATCTTCCAAATACAGAGTGAAAACAATTTTCCTAGGATTGCATAACTTGTTACATGATTAGTCAAGAGGAAAGGTGAAATTAACACATTTTCAGACAGATAAGAACGGTCTGCCATTAATAGATCATTGTTGACAAGCCCGTTAAAAGTTGTGCTTCATGAAAAAAGAAATTGATCCCAAAAGGTGTGTGATGTGGGACACTCTGTTAAATAAATGAATAAATATATAAATCAGCAAGCATAGATTTGTGAGATAATAGTGGTACAATGTAATTTAAAGGATGGAAACAAGACAGCATTGATATGAAATCATGGTAACAAGATTTGAAGGCAGATAAGTGGAACTAAAGTTTCCTAAGGTCTTCCTTGAATTGTACAAGAAGAGGGAGAACACAAGTCCCCACTCAAACTCTGTTATATCTAACATGTATGTGGAAAATGTGTCACACTAAGTGTCACACAGGCATAAAGTGTCTGAGAAGAAAGGAGAGCCAAATGTGATGGTTAACCTTGGTGATCAGCTTGATCAACCTGGGACGGAACCCCAATGAAGGAATTGCTTCCACCAGATTAGCTTGTGGCCATATCCGTGGGACATTATTTTGATGAATGATGGATGTGAAAATGAGCAGCCCACTTGTGGGTGGTGCCACTACTGGGCAGGTGGCCCTAGGCTACACGCTGGAAAGCCAGCTGAATATGAGCAGGAAAAGCAAGTCAGTATGCAGAGGTTCCTCCATGTCCTCTGCTTCAGTTCCCATCTCCAGGGTCTTGCCTTGTGTTCCTGCCCTGACTTCCCTTGATGATGGATAGTCCATAAGTTGTTTTTTTGGTCATTGTGTCTTTTATCACAGTAACAGAAATCAAACTTGGACATCAAATAACCTAGCAGAAGAAATGGAGGACAGAAAAAGAATCATGGTAAATAGGACAAGATAAGATGACACACAAATGTAGTACATCACTGGTGCTGGTCATAGCAGGATGCTGTCAGGCAGATCTCCTGAGCCCACGTGTTTGGATTTAGCCTGAGTAGCATAGTGAGAGTTCAAGAGAATAACAACCAACAATACTCTCTGGATGTGGGGGTGCTCATAATCTCAGCACAATCACAGAACACTAGAAACTGAAGTGGGAGTATCATGTGAGCCCAGAACTTCCAGACCTGCTTGACTTTATATATCAGAATCTTGTTTTACAAACAAATGACTTCCCTGAACCTTCACTTATGAAATATGTGGAAAGAAAGAATAACTTAGTAAGTATATTACTCTATAATGATATAGGAGACCTCTTTCTTCCAAGTACATTCATATTACTCTTAAGTGAAGTTTTAAAAGTAGAGACAGAGTAGTGGGGTAATAGGTGAAAAATAGAAGTTTGTTAGAACCTGCCATAGTGCTGTTGCCTGATCCTTTCCTCCTCAAAATTAGTTAATAGAAATGGAAAATAAGTTGGTTAAAAAATTCCTCATGCCAATTATAATAAATATAAGTGGATCAAATTCACTGGTCAGAACCCCCTTCCTATTGTGTTTTCCTAGAACTGAATAATATAGAATACAGTACTTCACTGGTTATTCATGTTTTTGCTTTCTGTGATTTCAGTTACCTGTGATCATCCATGTTCTGTAAACATGAAAAATACTAGGAATAAGCAATTTATTATTTGCAAATTTTGTTATGCTGAGTAGCATGATGAAATCTCAGCTTATCTTGTCCATCCTGGTCAGTGGGAAAATCATCCACATATTGATATATTATCTAGTATTGTGTAGCATATCCACACTGCATCTACTACCTGTCCATTAATCACTTAGTGGCTGCCTCAGTTATTGGACGAACCCTAGTGGTACTGTGATATTTGTGTTCAAGTGATCCTCACTGCCCGGACTCGCGGGACTTCAACACGGGAGACCACCTACAAGAGAGAATGAAGGGAAGGGAGACGCAAAGGAAGGTAGCAGGACAAATGGGAGTCTGATTGAGCTGCGATTTATTAAGATTCTATACATGCTTATATAGCAGAATATGGGGAGGGGGCAATCTTCAAACACCTGCAGGAAGCTGGCCAGGGGAAGCAGGATATTGGCAAGGTGACTGGTCTTGTTTCAGGGGAGGGTTGCCAGGTAACCTAAGTGTAGAATGTTCTTGTTATTCTATTCTTTAGAGCTACCTTTATGGGAGGGCTGCTAAGTAACCTAGCCACAGAATGTTTCTTTCTATTCTTTAGAGTTACTTCTTTGTTACTGTTAAGCAAACCAGAACATCTATTTTACTTTGGGAGAACATCTATTTTACCCAGGGTCATGCTGGCTCAGTGGTTGGTTTCTCAGTAAGTTCCTATGGTAGCCTTTAGCTAGAGACCTAGAGGCTCAAGCCAGGGTCTTGGTCCCTGACACCTCACCTTATGCTGGACCACAATGCCTGCATCTTTCACCTTATTTCATTGCATTGTGAAGGCATTCTATCATCTCATCAAAGAAAGGTGACTACAGTACAAAATATTTTGAGAGATCATGAGATAAGCTATAGCACATCTATACAACTGTTAGTTACTATAGTATATTGTTATAATTGCTCTAAAATAAGTAGTATTATTCTTTTTGTGGCCTATTTACAAATAGCACACATGCATAGAAAAAACAGTAATACAGGGTATGAGTCTGCCAAAGGTTGTAGGCATGCACTGGGAACATGGCCCTCTTGAAAAAGGGGAGACTCCTGTAGCTAAAAGAAAATGAATAGGGGAAAATGGAATAAAATTGGAGTTGAACATTTATGATATTCTGGTCATTGTTCTTGGTGAAAATAACACAGCACAGACCAAAACAGACAAACACATCTCTTCATTATAATTTACAGTCTATGAAGTTATCAGCATAGCTGCAAATATTTCAAACAACAATGGGAAGGACTAGAGAATGAAACAGACAAACCAGGAGGTGTAGATTGAAATGCTAAGAGTTCTCTCTCTGGGTGCTGGACAGATGGCTCAGTGGTTGGGAGCACTGACCAGAAGACCCAGGTTCAATTCCCAGTACCTACATGGCAGCTCAGCTCATAAGTTCCTGTAACTCTAGTTTCAAAGGATATGACACCTTCATACACACACACACACACACACACACACACACACACACACACACACACACACATACACACACACGCACATACACACACACAGGCAAAATACAAATGCACAGGAAATAAATATATTTTTTAATATTTATTTTTTATTCTATGTGAATTGGTGTTTTGCCTGCATGTATAACTGTAAGGATGTCAGATCTTGGAATTACAAACAGTTGTTAGCTGTCATGTGGATGCTGGGAATCGAACTCAGGTCCTCCGGAAGAACAATCAGTGCTCTTAACCACTGAGCCATCTCTCCAGCCCAAGAAATACTTTTTCTAAAAAAGTGTTCTCTTTCTGAAAACTAGTGAATAAAAAAGATGAAAAAATCAAACTGCTGGAGATTTGGACTACACAATAAATGAACTTTACTGGATTTCAAAAAAATTGACATATTTTTGAATGCATATAATATATTCCCCAAAATAAGAGAACATAAAATAACATGAATACATTTCAGAGACTTAATTTCATTCAGAGTTCAGGCATTTTGCCTTTTAGTCCAGGAACTTCTTTGGTGGGAGAACTTTTGGAAGGCAAGCCAGGAGGAGATGGAATGACCATTGTCTCTGCAAGCAATCTGTCTTCCTGGAGCAAAAGCATAATCAAAATGATGAGCACAACCAGAGCCATGAATAGCACTGCCCCTCTTTCACCACAGTGGTGTATCTTCTGTTGGCCACTAGTTCTTTATTTTATGTTGGTTTTTATTCTTCTCTCATGCATTACATCCTGGCTGCAAGCTTCCTCTTCCTCCCGTCTCGCCCTGCCCAACGTCTCCTCTCCCCCAGGTTCACTGCTTCTCCATTTCCCTTCAAAAAAGAGCAGACCTCCCAGGGATATCAACCAAACACAACATAACAAGATGCAATAAAACTAGGCATATACGCCCATATTAAGGCTGGATGAGGCAACCCAGTAGGAAGAAAAGGGTCCCATGAGCAGGCAAAAGAGCCAGAGATACTTCCACTCCCACTGTTGAGAGTATCACAAGAACTCCAATCCCCACAAGTATAACATATACAGAGCACTTAGTTCTTGGTTCTTCTGGTTTCGGCAACCTTCTCTCCCCCACTTCTGAAGGATTTCCCAAGCTCCACCTAATGCTTGGCTGTAGGTCTCTGAATCTGCTTCCATCAGTTGCTGAATGAAGCCTCTCTGATGAAGATTGGGCTAGACTCTGATCTACGAGGATAGCAGAATATCAGTAGCCTCTGGCCATTTAACCTCGGGTTACTGGCCATCTAGGCAGTGTGTACCAGGCATTGCTTGGCTGCTCCCACAACTTCTGCACTACCCTTACCCCAGCACATCTTGCAGCCAGGAAAGATTGTAGGGTTTTTGGCTGGGTTGATGTCCCACTCACAGCACTGAAAGCCTTGCCTGGATACAGAATATGGCCTGTTCAGGCGCTGTATCCCCGTTACTCAGAGTCTTCACTAGGGTCACCCTCATAGGTTCCATGGAATTTTCATTATAATAGGTTTCTACTTTGCCTTCCCAATTACCCCCAACTCCAGTTGCTCTTCTAGTACTTTTCCCCTCCACCCACTCCTCCCCTCCTCCTGATCACTCATGTTCCCATTCCCACCTTCTCCCAGTCCAACTGCAAAATCACTTCTCTGTCCCCTTCCCAGGGGAATCCATTTGTCCCTCCTTGAGCCTTCCGTGTTACTTAGCCTCTCTGAGTCTGTGGATTGTAGCATGGTTATCCTTTACTTTACAGCTAATATCCACTTATAAGTGAGTACGTATCATGTTTGCCTTTCTGAGTCCAGACTGTGTGGGTTACCTCACTCAGAATGGTTTTTATTCAAGTTCCACATATTTGCCTTTAAATTCTATGATGTCACTTTATTAATAGCTGAGTACATTGTGTAAATGTACCATCTGTGAACCCACCAGCAATGGAAAAATGTTCCCCTTGCTCCACATCCTCACCATCATGAACTGTCATTTTTATTATTGATCTTACCCATTCTGACAGGAATAAAATGGAATCTCAAGGTTGTTTTTATTTGTATTTCCCAGATGGGTAAGTATGATGTACATTTTATAAATGTTTCTTAGCCATTTAAGATTTCTCTATTGAGCTTTTCCAACTCAGGCCCTGCAGAATGGCTCCCGCGAAGAAGGGTGGCGAGAAGAAGAAGGGCCATTCTGCCATCAATGAGGTGGTGACTGGAGAATACACCATCAACATTCACAAGCGCATCCATGGAGTGGGCTTCAAGAAACGTGCCCCTAGGGCACTCAAAGAAATTCGGAAGTTTGCCATGAAGGAGATGGGGACTCCAGATGTGCTCATCAATACCAGGCTCAACAAAGCTGTCTGGGTCAAAGGAATAAGAAATGTCCCATACCGTATCCATGTGTGTTTGTCCAGAAAACGTAATGAGGATGAAGACTCCCCAAACAAGCTCTACACACTGGCAACTTACATTCCGGTAACCACATTAAAAAATCTACAGACCATCAATGTAGATGAGAACTAACCTGCTGAGTGTCAAATAAAGATGGGAAACGCAAAAAAAAAAATTTCTCTATTAAGAACTTAATGTTTAGATCTGTACTCCATTTTTATTGGATTATTTGGTTTTTGAATATCTACTTTCCTGAGTTCTTTATATATTTTGGATCTTAATCCTTTACACCCAAATGTGGAGTTAGTAAAAATCCTTTTCCCATTCTGTAGGCAGTCCTTGTATCCAAGTCAGGATGTCCTTTGCTTTACAGAAGCTTTTTATGAGGTCCTATATATTGATTGTTGCTCTCAGTGCCTGAGTTATTGGTGTTCTTTTCAAGAGGTTTTCTCCTGTGCCAATGCATTCAAGACTATTACCCACTTGCTCTTCTGTTAAGTTCAGTATATCTAGTTTTACGTTGGGATCTTTAATCCACTTAGAGTTGAGTTTTGTGCAGGGTGATAGATATGGACCTATTTGCTTTTTTCTACATGCTGATATCCTGTTAGACCAGCACCATTTGTTGAAGATGCTTTCTTTTTTCAATGTGTATTTCTGGTTTCTTTATTTAAAAAAAGGATGTCCATAGGTGTGTGGATTTATATCTGGATCTTTGGTTTGATTCCATTGATCAACTTGTCTGTTTTCAATCCTATGTATGAAGGTATAATATATATATATAATATATATATTATATAATTATATATATATATAATCTGTAGTGAAGCTTGAAATCAGGGATGGCAATATCTCCAGGAGTTCTTTTATTGTATAAGAGGATTGATCTAGTTATCCTGGCTTTTTCCCTTTTTCCATAATCAAGTTGAGTATTGTCTTTTCAAGGTCTGTAAAGAGCTGTTAGAATTTAGAATTTTTATGGGTATTGTATTGAATCTGTAGATTGCTTTTGGTAAGATTGCCATTTTTACTATGTTAGTCCTACTTGTCAATGAACATGGGAGATTTTTCCATTTTCTGATATCTTCTTTAAGTTTTTTCTTCAAAGACTTGAAATTTTTGTCATACAAGTCTTTCAGTTGCTTGGTTAACATCAATCACCCCAAGATATTTTACATTATTTGTGGTTATTGTGGAGGGTGTTGTTTCCCTGATTTCTTTTCAGCCTGTTTGTCATTTGTATATAGAAGGCTATTGGTTTTGAGTTAATCTTGTATCCAGGCACATTACTGATGATGTTTATCAGCTGTAGCAGCTCCTTGACATGATTTTTGGGGTTACTTATGTATACTACCTCATATGATCTTCACATAGTGATACTTTGACTTCTTTTTTTTTCAATTTGTATTGCCTTGGTCTCCCTCAGTTGTCATATTTCTCCAGCTAGAACTTCAAGTACTACATATGGAGAGAGTGGACAACCTTGTCTTATTTCTGATTTTAGTGGAACTGTTTTGAATTTTTCTCCATTTAATTTAATGTTAGCTACAGGCTTGCTAAAAATTGCCTTTTTAATGTTTTTATGTTTATGTCCCTTGTATTCTTAATTTTTTCAAGATTTTTATCACGAAAGGGTGTTGAATTATGTCAAAGGCTTTTCCATCATCTAATAAAATGATTATGCAGGTTTTCTCAGTTTGTTTATGTGGTAGTTTACATTGACTGATTCTCGTATGTTGGAACATCCTTGCATCTCTGGGATGAAGCCTACTTGATTATGGTGATTGGTCTTTTTGATGTGCTTTTGAATTTCATTTGCAAGCATTTTATTGAGTATCTTTGTGTTTATGTTAATGAGGGAAATTGGTCTATAATTTTCTTTCTTTGTTGAATCTTTGTGTGGCTTGGGTATCAGGGTGATTGTCTCATAAAATGAGTTTGGCAATGTTCTTTCAATTTCTATTTTGCACAATAATTTGAGGAGTATTGGCATTAGCCCTTCTTTGAAAGTCTGGTAGAATTCTGTGCTAAAACCATCTTGGCTCTTTGTTCTTTTCATCTCTGTTCTTGCCCATGTTATTTCATCCTGAGATGAAATAAAATAGTGCCCAGCTGGGAAGAAGAGGTTTTCCTCTCCAACCCTTGAATAGGACTTCTGCCTGTATTGACTCCTAGATTGGTTGCCTGTGGTAACAGGGCTGGTCTTAACGGCAGTTAAGGATTTTCCTTAATAGACTCTCCCATTTTAGAACAAGTTGTCTGCTTTGTGGACTGCCCCTGTCAGAAGCTATTTCCTCACCTACCAGCTGCCAAAGACGTTTTCTAGACTTCACCTATAAGAATTAGATGCCTCCAAGCTAATACATCTCTAATGTTTATAGCAGAAGATCTGTCTTCAGAAAGTCAGATGCTTCTGTCTTTTTCTCAAAGTGTTGACAAAAAAGTTCATCTTGGGGCTGTGGATGTGGTTTGGTGGTAGTCAAGTAGCAGTAGGGAGGGGGGCTAGAGACACAGCATCATTCTGCTATTTATAGAGGCTGATACAGAAGTGAAATGTGGATTCTTGACTGTGCCCACATTAGTCTCAGAACAAGAAAACATGAAGCAGAGCTGAAGTTTAGTAAGAGCACATTTTAAGAAAGATTTTAGGTAGGGAAAGGGCACTACACACCCACATGTGTAGTAGTAAGTTTCTGGCCTGGACTTTCCGGCCTGGCCTTGTGGCCTGGACTTGCTGTCCCACAGAAACACATGTATGCTTATATTAATTTTACTCTACTTGCTGATTGACCTGGGCCCCAGGCATACAACTTGCCAACTCTTTCAACTTAACTCAACCCATGATTCTTATCTTGTTCAGCCATGCAGCTCAGTACCTTTTCTTAGAACAGCATAGTATTCCCTGCATCTGCTGGCTTCTCCATTGGTCTCTTGGGTGTCTCTGTGTCATCTCTGCTCTGTTTTTCATGTTCTCATAGTTTTCTTAGTCTGATAGCCCCACCCACACTTCCTGTATGCCTTTGGCCAATCAGTATTTTTATTAAACCAGTAGGAGGGACAATTATTTCAATTATTTACAATGTAACAACATAATCCCACTACAAAGGTATGGGTGTGGGCCTCCCAAGAGTTGTACTTCAGAATCTTAATAGCTATATGTGATTTTGTTGGCTTCTAAAGTTACAATGTCCAAGAGGTTTCTGATATTTTAATTTCTTTGTTTTTGTTTTATTCCAGTAAACAAAACAGAAGGTGGTTCCTGAGTTCCAGAGGATAGAGTTATATCTGATGACTGAAACCACAGGTCATGAGGTTAGAGAAAAGGCCCAAAAACGTTTTTTATTGTAAACGAAGTTCATAATCTTGTTTGTAATATTCTCTGAAAATTGCAAAAAGTTCATATATGCTTAGCTTAGCTTAACATTCTTGTTTAAAATCTCTGTGTGAAAGGAATCTTGTCACTGTGTCAGCAGCCATCAGAGCAAATGTTGTTAACTGTAATGTGATTTTACTTATTCATTATTTATGTGTACATATGCATTCCTGAGTGCAAATATGTGGATTATGTGTGTTCAGGAGCCCTTGGAGGTCAGAAGAGGCATCCGATTCCCTGGGAGCAGAGTTATATAGAAGGTTAGGAGTTGCCATGTGGATGCCAGGAACTGAATTTAGGCTATCCCAAAGAGCAGGAGATGCTCTTAACCACCCAGCTATCTCTCAGCACCATTGCTCTGGAATTTTTGACGCTCAGCTTGTGAGAGGCCTTCAGTCAGACTCTGAGAAAAGGAATTCCTTTCCCTTCTCATGTCTCCTTAACTTTTTCTATCGTTCTATCCTGCTCCAGAACAACATTTGCCTAGCAGGCACTGAACCTGTGGCTCAATCATGGTATTTAAAATAAAATTTCAGCCTAGGCATAAATTATTGTTTTATTTAGGGCAAAATCTTAAACTTAAAAATAAGTCCCTGGTATAGCTACTTACTTCAATTTTGAATATTCTATTTTGTTCCTGAAACCTAATATCCATAGACATTTTAATGGCCACATCTGTATGATTCCCTTCCCTTCATCATAATTTTTATCTTGAAAAGTTTTCACAAATATGAAGCCATTAAAAAATATTAAAGAGTAATGCTCCTCCCCATTTTCTTTATGAGAAACCCATCAAATCAAGCCAAAAACAAAATCCATAAAGTGAAGCTGTAGCTGAGGCAGACAAACAGAAGTTCAAAATCGACAGGAGGAATCTGCGTTTATGCCTGGATAACTGCCTTTCAGATGTGACGCTCAACTCTCACCCACATACTTAAAAAATAAATGAATCTTTTGATTGGCATTTGGAGTATTGGAATCTGAACCCAGGCTTTATTTTTAAAGCTCGTTCCCATTTGTATTCACAGGCAAGCTTTGCGCTCAGGATCCATCCCTGCCTTTTGACATTTAGATGTTACCCAAGGTAATAAGTGGCCCAGATTTGAGCTCTGAAGTGGAGGTGGGTTACCTCGTCCTGGTGTTGCTGGTACTGTTTCACAGGCACTGCTCTGTGATTTAATGGTATGGAGTAGTTAATTTAGTCTCACATTTGAAAACACCTAGAAAAAGAAATAGTCCATTGCCAAAGAAGCTTCTTGCAAGTGTTCCTTGAAGAGCAGGCCTCAGCTAATGCATCCATTTTCACAGCTGTTGAGCACTTACTGGAACCAAGGTGTCTGCATTTGTGGCCCTCAGCCTTCCTTGTGGATGTGAACAAAAATTTCAGGGTCATTTCTGTGCTGTTTTCTCCTCTTTCAACTTTTGTTTGGAAAGAGGTCAAATCTCCAGAAAAATAGGAAGAGTAGCATGTTGGGGAACTGTGCACCCTACATCTTGATTTATGAATTACTGTCTCGCAACAGTTGCTTGTCCGTCTGTCTGTCTGTCTGTGTAATTGTTTATTTTTCCTAACCTATTAGAATTTTTTTTTCTCTAAGACCAGTATATGGAAGCACTAGAGAAGCTGAGGCAGAAATGACTCTCTCTCTCTCTCTCTGTGTCTATCTCATGTGTGTGTGTGTGTGTGTGTGTGTGTGTGTGTGT
>PVIH01019549.1:0-35025 GCA_004025045.1 Sigmodon hispidus | reverse complement strand
GATGGGGAGTTGCAGAGAAGAAAAATGATCAGATGTGGTGGGAGGGGGAAGAGACCTTCAATAAGGATATACAGGGATGGAAAAAAAAATTCAGAGGGAAAGCTGAACACAAAGAAAATATATGTGTAGTAATCTTATTTGCATTTCCACCCTTGATAAGCCATGCTTATGATTATTATCCTCTGTATAGTTATTGTTATCTCTTCGGCATTTTTTTAAATTCTTTTTACTGTTTTTTTTGATAAATACAAAATAAAGAAGAAAAAAATCAAAACAACAACAACAAAAAAGATAAATAAGGAGTTGTTCACGGATCCAAAGTGAAATGCTTGACCAGCAAAACTTCTAAATTTAACAATTTATAATCCAAATAAAAATTATAATACATTCATTTAACATTGGAATGTAAAGGAAAATTATAATACATTCACTTAACATTGAAAGGTAAAGGATACCAGAAGTCATTGACTTTCTCTATTCATATTAATCTTTTAGTTTCAGAATAGATTAATAAATATTATTGAGTTGTTTTGGTAAATGCCATCTGTTCTGGGGCTGTTTTTGTACACTATAAATGTTTGTCATTATACATATTTGCTTAGCAAAATACTGACTAGCCAGAATCTAGGCATACAGAAAATATAGGCAAGGCAATCAGACTAAGAGAATTCTGAGAAGTGAAAGAGCAGAGTAGAGATGCCAGAAGATACAGAGGCAACAAGAAAAGAATGCTATACTGAGAAAAGATACCAAGCCACATGGTTGAAGATAAATAGAATGATGGATTAGTTAACTCAAGAGTTAGCAAGTAATAAGCCTGAGACCTAGGCCAAACACCTTTTACTTAATATAAGCCTCTGTACTTACTTGGTCATTTTTACACCATGCACCCTATCAAACTCAGTTATCAGTCCTCTCAGTTTCATACCCACTTTTATGACCTCCCCATTTACAAAAAGCCCATTCATGCTGCTCAGTTAGTTAATGGAGCATAATTAAACTCCCTGTGGCCAGTCCCTTAAAGAAAAGAGACCTTCCTCACCCATACCCCTGACAGAAGCCATCAATGCAAAAGTGAGGCACTGTGTCATTTAGCTATGTTCTACCCTTGAGCTCTTGCATACAATGATATCTTTTTTTAAAGTCCACTATGTTTATTTGGGGTTGGTCGGCTTTGAGAATGGCCTGGGTGGGGCACAGAAATTTCTCACTACAGTCATGTGATCCCCAAAACTTTACATTGAGTTGTATTGACTCATTTGTTTCTGCTGTAATATAAGAATCTGAATTAGGAAAGTCATGCTGACATTCAGGTTCAACAGATGCTAATTTGTATGAAGATGCAATAACATATGACGGAACCAACTTCTTTTGAGAATAATTAGAAACTCTGTATAAATTAATCACTATAAAAGTATACACAGTTATGCATTGCCATATTGATATCTTTGTGAGATAGCTGATGCAGCTACCAGAGATTGGAGAAGATAAAATGCTAAGGAAGGGGAGGTCATAGAGAGGTAAGGTAACATGCTGAAGCCATGTTTTAAATAGCAATTTTCAATTTCTGGACACTTGGCAAGAACACTGACATCCTGGCTTCTCACTCAATTATATATACTCAAATGTACTTTATTATGAGGAAAAAAATCCAACAAAAATATCCAGTAATATAACCTTACGGTCAGATTTTAGATCGTTACCACTAGCACTAAATGTAGCAAAATATTGGCATCTGTATTTTGACACACACACACACACACACACACACACACACACACACACACATGCAAATAGTGTTCCAGATAACACAAAGAAATGAACAAGTGGACTAAATCTGGTTTACCTCTAACAACCTTTGACAAGCATCTCTATTGAAGAGTCAAACATAGACCCTTTCCCATGCTAAGCATATACTTTCTATTCTGACACCAACCTTTCTAATGTTAAAAAACAATAAAAATTAGCAACAATATGGTGCGATGTAGATTAACTACTGAGTGGATTGTCATTCAGTCTTCATTTATCCGTTGGGATAGTCAAGGATTATGCTGAGAAACTAACTGAGTCACAGAAGGTTGATATTATATATGTAGTACAACATAACTCCTAGCCTATCTGTGTTGCAAAGAGATAAATGGAATACTTGCAAAAGGAAACACTGTTATTCAAACCTGCTACGAAGTTTTATGTCCAAAGTATGACTTTCAGAGGAAGCTAAAAGGAATAAGATCAAGTATCAAAATGTAGGAGAAAGAAAGTAAAAAATGAAGCCCACAAACTATAAAGTTATTGCAGAAAATAGAAAATTCTCACAAAGTAATTGTTAAAATATACTCAATAAAACAATAGGAAAGCTAAAATGGTTGAAATTGAAGTATAACTAACCAGAAAATTTTAGAAGTTTTTTTTTATTTTATGAATATGAGTGTCTGACATATGTGTGTATAGTATGTATCTGCTTGATACTTTTAGAGATCAAGTATCAAATCCACTAGAAATGGAGGTATGTGTGTTTAGAAATCACCCCATGGGTGTTGAGAGGTATATATAGGTCCTTTCAAAGAACAAGTATTCTTAGTTCTGAGCCATCATCTCTCCAGACCCTAGAGAAGTTTTAAATATTATTAAAAATATTTTTTCACTTTTTTGAAATTAAAATATAATTACCTCATTCTCCACTTCTTGTTTTTCCCTCTATATTTTCCCAGGTCTTTCCATGATCCTTCTTAAATTCATTGTCTCTTTGTTGCTGTTTTTACCTAAGTGTGTGTGTGTTTGTATGTTCCTAAATATGTAAATACAACCTCCTTGTCTGTTTACTGATACTTTTATTTATATGTTTTCTAGGCTAACCATTTGGTACTGAATAACCACTTAAAAGAAGATCCCCAAACCAAACCAAACAAAACAAGAAGTAGGGGTTGAAATATGAGTTTCTGGCCTGTCTGGCCCATGTTCTAGACCTGCAGACCCACGTTCCCACAACAACACACAGAAGCACATATTAATTACATGCTGCTTGACCTATGGCTCAGGCATATTGCTAGCTAGCTCTTACACTTAATCATGATTTTGAAAGAATCGTTTTCAGTATGTACATTCATGCTCCCTGATGATAAAAGGCATGCATTTGGAAATGGTGCATTTCATTTGCATAGGAGCACAAAGTGAAAAAGCTAAAGAAGGTTAAAGATATTAATTATAAATACATATCCAAATATTTCTGACCATGTGGACCTTTTTTTTTTTATCAAATTTCTAGGTATTTCCTACCCTTGCCTTTGATCTGATCTCTTTTTTTTTGCCCTTCAAAGATCACACTACAAATATGTTTTCTTCCCAGAAAGCCCATCAAAATTCAGCCTCTCAATTTTGACGTTAGAGTCATTTTTCAAATGTGTTCTAAAACTAAATCTGCACATACAAGATTCATAGTCCAGATAACACCTGTTTAAAATGTTAAGCAAGTTTCTTAACCCAGTATGGTATAATGACATGAGGTGTGGAGTTCTTAAACATTCATTTATTTTCCTTCTAAGTAATGCAGCCTGTAAAATGTCAGTTAAGTTCTTTGTGTCTCTCTCCATCTTCTTCATCATAATTCACATTGAACTGTAATACTTGTTGAACTCTGACAAAATACATTTTGTTTCTACCAGAAATTTTCAGGGATACTATCCTGAGGTCTATATAAGTAAATTTTACTTGTAACCTAAGTGTTTACTGTACATATGGTCAAATATTTATTTCCTCAGAAGTATGCGCTTCCATTTGAAAACTTCATATGGCTCGAAACCAAATGTCTTCCTTTTCTCACTGTGACCCAGAGTCTAAGTTTAAGAACCCAAGCCACTCTTTTTTCATCTTCCCAAGAAATTCTTGTTCTCTTAAAGAGGTTAACATTGTCTTCAAGAAAGAAGGGAATATTTATATACACACTCATGTTCTAACTTTTAGAACTCTTTTCCATTATGTAAATGGAGACTTAGATCACCATATTGTACAGAAAATGAGCATTTGAGAAAGGGGAGACTAAACTGGTCATTTTTAGCTATTCCAAGGTGCTGCTTTGACTCAGATATTTCAGAAGGAGGCACAGACTAATATAAGTAAATACAGACAATGAGGCTTTATCAATGCCTTCCTTCGAACATGGAAATGGAAAGACAAATAAATAAATTGTGGATATAAAAGGGCTTCCTAAAAGACCTAAGAAATCTCAAGACATGATTTTCTCACAATTTATTTGGCTATAATTCATTGTGAAGTATAGCATAATGCTACTCACAGTTAAATATGTTGAGAAAAATTATAATTCAACACTTGAAATTTGTTCATACATAGATTGTTAAATACTAGCATTTTGGTGAGAAAATTTGCAAGGCTATTAAAATACTTCTTATTAATTATAACCTCAGAGAATTTAAATAGATATTTAGTTATCAGGTGCTACAGCTAAAACCCATTTTAAGACAAGAAAACAATTTTAATAAATTGCTCTTAAAACTTTTAAGATTAACATTGTCCAGCTTTAAATATTTCATGGAAATGAGAGTAAAAGAATAACATATTGAATAGAAACTTTTTTAAAAAGTGGTATGATGCGTTTGATAGCTATATTTTAGATTTCTAAGTCTCTTAATAGTTTTCAATATTCATTTATGTTTTTGCTTTAATTTAAATTTTGACAAAAATTATTACACAGTAGTAAAAATTAACACTCCAAAAATTATTCAGATCATAACTTAGAATTTCTTAGTGTATCTCTCTGCCAGTAGAAGCAGTTTTAAAGTTAGAGGACATTCCAAAGAGAGAGTTGTGTTTTCAAGGTAATGACATAAACATTTATTTATTCAATAAGGTTGCTTTCTCCAAATGTCAAAGACTCAGTCCCAAGGCATTTTCCCTGGATATATTGTAGAAAATAAAACCATTTGAATAAATCTTATATTTTTCATAATTCATATACAACCATGGGTTTTGAATAGTCTTATAGTGATGAGTTTACAATAATGTGAATTGCAAACCTATACAATTTTTGCACAGTTCTAATCTATAATATTCTTCACTTGGTAAGCACTCTTTTGAATGTGTGTGTGTGTGTGTGTGTGTGTGTGTGTGTGTGTGAGAGAGAGAGAGAGAGAGAGAGAGAGAGAGAGAGAGAGAGAGAGAGAGAGAGAGAGATGAGGGTGGATGGTTTCGCTGGTTGTCCTGGAACTCACTCTATAGACCAGGCTTTCCTCAAACTTACAGAGGTCCACCTACCTCTGTCTGACTAGTACTGTGATTAAAGGTTTGTATCTGTTTGTGATATGCCTTTTTATATGTTAGTTCCTCTAATTCTGTCCATTTTACTTGTAAACTCTGTGGTAAACTTGGTTTGGGCTTTTCAGTATCACTAGCAGAGTACTGAGAGAAAGATGAGTTGAGAATGTCCAGTTAAGTTGTTTTGTCTCTCAATATTTGCAAGAAACTTAAAAAAGAAAAAGAACAACTTGCTTCAGTAAGACTTCAAAACATTCCCTGATTCTGCATACTTCTTTCCATATGAGCTTTCAATGTGCTCCCTTGTTACTTCTGTTCTCCTAGATATCATATATGAGCATGTTGCTCTAAGTGATATAGCACCAAATGTTAGGCATAGTATCCCATACTGCTTGGTGAAATCCTTAAACATATATCTATATTTATATCTGTCTGTCTATCTATCTATCTATCTATCTATCTATCTATCTAGTATCTACATTTATTTATAACATATTGTACACCTAAATATGTATTAAGAATTGTCTACGCAGCCAGGTGGTGTTGACACACGCATTTAATCACAGCACTCCAGCAGGGAGATAGGCTGATCTCTGAGGTTGAGGCCAAACTGGTCTACAGAGAGCATCCCAGACCAGTCATGACTATCTATAGAAACTCTGCCTCAAAACAAACAAAGAAACTTCTCTATACATTAAATTAATTATCATTACAGATTCATACAATATAGTATTTTCTCCATTCTCACATGAGGATGATGAAAATAAGAAATATTATTTACCAAATACTAATTATTGGGTAGCCATAGCTATATCTCCTTCAAATATCATGGCTATGGAAAACTGTGTAATAAACAATTAACCCATAAAAGTAATTCACTTATATTCTATACTATGGCCTTCAAAGAATGTAAAATGCAATGTTAAGTGAGTTGTTCAAGATACAAATTCCTAGTCATGATATTTAATTGTGTGGTAACACCCATACTATGAAAAAATACTGCATTAGTATTAGATTATAACTGAAAGAGTTTGTTATTAAGAATTTGTATTATTGTGATAAAATACCTTAGGAAACATTGAAAGGAAGGAAGAAAGGAATCATTTCAGTTCACAATGTTATAGATTCCAAACCATGGTTTGTTGGATCTACTGTTTCCATGTCAGTGATGAAGAAAATATCATTTTGATAAAAGCAGGTTGTTTACTCCATGATGGCTAAGAAACAGATTAAGAACATACTTGTGCAAGTCTATTTCTTTTTTCTTCTTCTAAGCCTACATTCAATCAATCTTCTCTGTAAAACAACTTTACAGATATAGGTTAATATACAGATTATTTTTAAAAGGTATTTTGTACAAAATATATGTGTAATAATTTTGAAACTTATTTGATGTGTTGAAAAACCTCTGAGCTTTCTCCATGAAAATATAAATAGGACACCTGTGGTACTTGAACCACTTTTTTACCTTCTTGCCTAATATAATGCTGCAAAACCAACATGGAATCATCTTGATACAAGACCACAATATTCAAGGCCAAAAACTTTTAGTTAATATTGGAATACTTTTATTCCCAATATTGGAAGCTTACCAGCACTGTCTCTCCTAGATATATGAAAACCATGTAGCCTTGATATCCCTACTGAAAGTATGGACATGTTCTTTAATGCCCAAGTTTTATAAAATTAATTCATAATACAAAGTGTTGTGAATTGTAATGTAATTAGTACATGAAGCTCTACTTTCATGAATGGGAATTCTGTTATTGCCAGAGTTGAACAGGTTATCTTTGAGATAAAATATCCAGAATGTGGCAACCTGTTAAGCCAACATAAAACAAACTAAAACATCCCTGTTGCATCCTATTGCTTAATCTTCTAGGAAAGCAATCTTCCAAATATAAGTGAATAGTTGACCTACAGTTGATTGTATGCACATGAATGAACCCAAGATAAATCAGAACTGCTCATCACCTGAGCCCAACAGACAAAATAATAAACTTTGGACTGATTTTTCATATAAAACAAAACTGATACAATAATTTCGACATTCTCCTTTTTATCCACCGAGCTGAGGTTTTTATAAATATTTACTTACATTGAAACATTATGTTGTTAAAGAGAAGATAATAAATATAAGCATGTTTTCTCAGTGTGATCACAAGACAAATATTGAGGGAGCATATACAAGGCATAAAGAGGATGACTTCTGTGGAAACACATTAGATCATTCAAGATGCAAATTCACCTTTCCAGCATGCTTGATTCCTCCTTAATGCAAGTACCTAGAGATGGTGTCATCATTTTCATACTTATACTTCCAAAACAGTAAATTAATAGTGTGAAATTCTTAATAGTTTCTCTCAGAAAAAAAAAATCTGTGAGAGGACAAACAAAATCTCTCATCTCCTCACTCTATGAATTGGAAGACGCTGAACAATTTATCTTTATTTTAGTACTCTCCTCTATAAATGAATGTGCCATAGTTGGAATGTTGAATGTACTCCAAAGTCCTATTTGTTCAAAGCCTGGTCCCTAGTGTAATGTTAGTAGAGTGTTGATAGAACATTAGAGCGATGCTGCATCGTAAAGGATTTCTGAATCATTGAGAGTGTGGACTCCATGGTGATTGTAGTCTCTTTCCCCTTTCTTCTGGCTCATGATGGGAATAGTTTGTTTAAGCATATGTTATTTCTTACTGTACTATAGAACTGCTACAAAAATCAAAGTTCCAAAGGAAGAGCTCTATCTGTTCAACTTTCCCTTTATATTGGTGATTCAAAGTAAACTTTCACTTTTAGCAGTAAATAGTGATGTGAAATTGTATAGTAACACAAAAGATATTAGCAGAAGTGGAAATAATGAAAGCTCATAGGAATATTGTGATAATAATGACAGACAGGAAGACACAATATGTAGCCCAATTACTGATACAGTTTATATAACTACTATTATAATATTCATGTGACATTTATTATTATTGGTATAAGTTTAGGAAAATAATATTTAGATTTGAAAATTTTTGCAATTTTGAACTATCTTCTCTCAGAAAATTTGTTCAAAGTAATCTTTTCAACACATTCAAAATAGTCCAATTAGTTTTCATTGTTTTTAAGTATTTGAAATGCTTAAAATACTGTATGTCTTTTCTGCTACCAGTCTGTCTTTTTATTTTATGATTTTAACCTAAGAGCATGCACCATTTCCTCTGTAGTGATTTTTGTTTCTCAACATTCTTAGTTTGAAGAGAAATTGAGGGGGGTGGAGAAATACTATAGGAAAATTTACATTTAGCTTGTACACTCTGGAAGACTTGAAAGTACACTGGGGTGCTGTGCAGTGGCTCTCTATTATGTAAAAAGTAAGCAGGGCTAATAACCATGCCTGTGACAAAATTCTCTAGGCTGCACCCCCCATTCCCACACTCTGTTCTCTGAATTACTGGCTGGTAGCAGGATAATGAATCCCTTTCCTGACACTCTCTTATCTCTTTTACAAAGAAAGCTACAAAGGGCTGCTAAATTTTCATTATATTCTTCTAAATGGATTTATCCATTTCTTTCTTTCTGCTTTACTTTGTTTTCTTGTTTCCTGAAATAATTTTTCTTCCTAAATAATGTTACCAATGACCATGTTTTTATTCAAGCTGCAGTCACACTTCAGTAACCAGAATCTTTCTTGTCCTCAGAACTAGAAGGGACAGGACTTGCAGCTCATCTAACTCAACTGAACTCACATTTTTGTTGCTGTTGTTTGTTTTATTTTGCTTTGTTTTTCTGTTTGTTTTTCGTGATCTTTAATGCTATTTAAATGGAAAACAATGTTTAAATATATGGTTTGGCAGAACTCTAGATTTATGCTTTATTTCTTGCACACCATTTCCCTCATTGCCAGTGTGGCCAACTCCTGACCTTTGTTCATGGCATGGGTTCTTCAGCCAATCACATATGAAGGCACTTTTGAGAAAAGCTAAGAGATAAAATTAATGTATGAACTTCATTAAGTCTTACATTCCTTCTTACACCTGCTTTGCACATTTCTTGTTTGTGCCCAGGAAATATACAATTGTTGAGACAGAAATGGTTCATTTAAAACTTCTGACAAAGCTGTTATAAATTATTTCAATTTTTGTAGATGACACATTGATGAAGTCTTGAAGTCCTGAAGCTTTTAGTTATGCATCTCTTTAATTCTCTGTTCTGTTGCTCTGGACTTAGTTAGCCTGGCTGCTCATCACCACCTGTAATAAGAGGTTTCTGGCCTGGCCTAGTCCCAATGTTCAGACTCTCTCTTGGTCCCACTGCTGCTTAGCACCAAATAATCACACAAAGGCTTATATTAATTTTATGCTGTTTGGCTTATGTCTCAGGCATATTGCTAGCTAGCTTTTTCATCTTAATTCAACCCATTTCCATTAATCTGTCTGGCCACATGGCCTGTGGCTCATCTGTGCTACTTTACATGTTGGTTCTTGGGCAGTTGGATGGCATCTTTGTCTGACTTCGTCTTCCTTTCCCTATATATGCTTCGATTTCCCTACCTACTTTTAAGATGCCTGCCATAGGACAAGACAGTTCCTTTATTAAAGAATGATATTACATCAAACACCCTTCAATGATCTTACCTTCTGTACTCTGCTGCACAGAAGTTCTACACAGAGTGAAAGGGGAAAACTAAGAATTTCTATATTCATTTATGTTTTGAAGTCTCTATTTTATATTATTTACACATCTTTGCCTGACAAAAATGATCCAGGCCTGGTTACATCAAAAACATAAGGCATGTAGCTGAAACTTTCTAATTAGACAGCTTGTTCTTTGTATAAAGGTGGGTATCAATCCATGATGTGACAATTGTAATCACTTCTATACAGCTTAATATTTTGAAAACAATTATGTAAATTCTTTTTATTACTCACCATTAAAACCTGATGAAGTAAATGCCATCATCATCCCCATTTTATGAATTAGAAAAGTGTGACTGAAGAGTTCTATTCAAATTATATACTAGAAAACATTTGATAAGTAACATAACTGTGAATTCTACTCATTTCTAGTTGATACCAGTCAGAGTGCATAAAAGTAATGAACTTTGACTAATGTAAGTGTATTCCAACCATCTAGTGCTTTATTTTTAAGTTAAAATTTATTGTTACAAGTGATCATACACAGTAACTGCAAGTATGTAAATTCAGAACAGGCACATAATTAGGAGTGAGTAAGTCAGGGGTACCTGCATTTTGATCTCATCATTTCTTTATGCTTGGCATCTTTAGTCTTCTTATTTATAGATTCCATAAAATATATAGCTATAGCAGAAAGAATTCTTTCTTTTATGTGTCTGTGTGTATGGTATATTCATGTGTGTATGTTTATATGTGTTTACTTGTATGAGAATAAATGTGAAGTAAAGAAATGAGTATTGGATGTCTTCCTCTAGTTGCTATCTATCTCATTTTTTGAGACAAAGACTCTCACAGATAATGGAAAACTAGCTCGTCAGAAAGCTCCAGATATCCAACTGTCCCTAACCTCTGCAGCACTAAAATTATATGTGAATCCTACCACCTGAGGACTTTTACGTTAGTTAGTGCTGGGTGTGCAAACTCGGGTCTTCAGCAAGAAATTCACCTACCAAGCCATCTTCCCACCCCCACAGTTCTTTCTATTTAAGTGTGTATTCATACTCACTGTCTAAATGCCTTTTTATCCTCCTTGTACCTTTGTGAACCTCTAATAACCACTGTTGTACATTTCACTGAGCTTGTACATGCTTCCATATATGAAAGAATGTATGTGTAGTACTTCAATCATATTTCATATAACATGATGAGCTCCAGTTATATCCATTTTCATTGAAGATTGCAGTCTTTTGTATTTTTGAGTAATATTGGTTTATTTATATGTATTAGATATTCTTTATTCATTTACCTATTGATGAAAACTGAGATTGCACCTATATCATAGCTATTGTGAACAGTGTTATAATAAATCTGTGTAGATATCTCTTATTGATGCTGATTTCATTTTCTATGAATAGAATACATATTCTATTCAAAGACAGTGGATAGCTCAGTCATGTGAAAGATATCCTTTCATTTTTTTCTGTCTCATAACAGTTTAACTCACATTTCTAACAGCATTGCAAAAGAGTTCCCCTTTGCCAATACTTTCATTAACATTTGTTTTTCTTTGTTTGCCATTTTCATTTTGATAAATTGATATCTCATTGTGCTTTCAATCAACATTAACTGGTGGTTAATGATATTTACCATGTTTTGATACATTTTCAATGATGGATTTTATCCTTGTAATATACCGTGCAATAGTGTGTCAGGTCACTTAATTCACAAAACGATGCTAAAGTAAATATTCTTTTATATTAAAAAGGTTTATTTTTGAACATTTTATAATTACATGAATACAATGGAATATTATATTATATATTATATCTATACAAATCACCCCTCAAACTCTTCTCATCTTCCTGAAAGTATCTTACAGACTTCATGTTTTTGTTAGATAGTTCATTAAGCCCAATTCACTCTGCCCAAATATTCATGAGTTGCAACTATCAATTAGAAAATAGGAAACTTGCTAGAGGCCATATCTTTATTAAAGAATTAGTTCCCTTGCAGAAGCAGCTTTTCTTGTAAATAGCTCCTCAGGACAAAGGTCTGAGAGGGTTCACCTACACAATCACTATTTTTGTAGACTTGATCTTGTGCAGGTCTTTTACAGATAACCAGAGCTTCTGTAAATTTATGATATTCAGATCCATGTAATGTCTATAAGACAGCATTTCACAGCACTCTATCATTTACATTATTTCTGCCTCATCTTCTTCAATGTTTTAAGAGCCTTGTTTGGAAGTTGTGTCAATATAGATGTCGTGATTATTGTCAAGCATTGGGTCTCTTCATTTGACTTATTTTTATGTTTTGACTGGTTATGCATCTGTCCATTGACTAAAATCCACTTCAAAAATATATTTCTCTGAGCAAGTCTGAGAGTATCTCAGACCTATGAAAATAAAAATAAATATTTAGACATCATGCAATTAGTACTGCTACTTTTTAAGTTTATCTGGAGATTTCTCAAAATGAAAAGAAAGAAACCTAAAAGTAGATCTGCCTGACGAGCTAGCTATATGACCCCTGGATGTATATTCTTCAGGCTTTATATCCTACTGTAGTTACACTTGCACATTCATGTTCTTTCCTGCTCTGTTCAAAATAACCAGAAAATACATTTTGTTGTTTATGAACACTTGAATGGGAAAGAAAGATGTGGCACATATGCATATTTCAATGCTAATCAACTGTAAAGAAAATATGATCAAGAAATTTGTAGGTAAATGTATGAGAGTGGAAAATATAGCAAATGAATTAACTCAGGTCTAGAAAAGCTAATACATTCCTTCTTCCTCACACAGAGATTCAAATTTCAAACTTTTTATATTTAACTTGGTTTGCAAGCAGAAGCCAGAAAAAGCAGAAAGGAGTTTGGAGGGCACTTACAAGGGGGTGAGGAGTATATTATAGAAAGTGAAAGTAGTGAGATATAATACTGGGGTGCAAAGTCACAGACATGTAGTAATATGGTAATGTTAAAGAAATCAGGGGGTGAAAAACAAGGTCAAACTAAAGAAATCAGATCTAAAAGGCCTTTGGAAGCCTATCTTAAAAGAACATTTAAAAAATGGAGAGATAGTAAAACGTGAAAAGAATGAATGGAGAACACTAAGGGTTAAAACATTAAACTGAGATTGAAGTGGGAAGATGAGGGACAGAAAGTGGTAGTAAGTGATTTAATCAAAACTAAGGATATAGGAAAAAAATTTAATGAGACCCACTAGGTAATAAGCTAATTTCAGAATATAACCTAAAAAAATGGTGTTTGAATTGAATTACCCTGAAATGCATGGACAATGTTACTCTCAGAAGACAAAGATTATAAAAGGAAATTGCAGTGCAAACAATGTAATATCTCCCTATAAATTATTAGTTAGGGAAGTATCAGATGTTTCCCAATAAATAGACAGCTGCTGACCTTAGTTTTCCACTGAAAATGCATACGAAGACACTATGGTCCAGGTACCACAATTTTGTCTACAAGACATTAGAAATAATTCTCAATCAGTCCAGGAAGCTTCTTCCATCATAGCTAGTTTTCACAGTGCCTGAGATGATACACAGGTTGCTAGAATGAAGAAAGATGATTTGTTTCTAAGCCTTGACCACTGCATGGGGTTACTACCAACCTTCCAGACAAGAAGAACCTATTTGTTGCAATAGTGGCATGCACAACTGCAATAGATTATATGACCACTTTCTGATTAGATTAGAGTAGAGGCAAGTTTGACAAGAGGAGATTTCATGGCTAGCACTCTATTATATTCCAGTAGTTATGGTCTATAGAGGTCATGGGCCTTAGGATCAAGCTTGTTATTGTTATTTTGCTAAGGGAATCATTAATCCCATATTATATACAAAATTTATATGCATAAGATAATGAAGAAAGCAAATAGTAAAGTCCATATTTATATTTGGATTTCCTGATCTTTGTAGAAAGCATCACTGACTTTTAGAAATATAATTGCACTGGACTGAACACTCACTTGTTGTACCTTATAACATCTATAGATCTAACTGATATGGCTAGAAAAACTAAGCCACATCTGTGTTGAAATTCTGCATGGCTGATTGATTATTCAGAATTTAATGAGTGTGGGTAATTGTAATATTATAGACATAGATCCAAGCTTTATTAGCTGATATTAAATCCTTTAACCACATTCTAGGATATATATTTTAAAGTGAGAATGACATATTGGATATGTAATACTAGGAATGTACTTTGAGAGTTAATCTGTTTATGATTCTTTTCTAGAATTAGAATCCTGATTCTAATGTATACATATGCATACACAAGCATATATGTTCTATCCATATGTTGGGACTCTCATATGCATGTATGGTAGAAAGAAGAGCAATATCAATACATTAAAGTTATGTAGTGATTTATAGTATATTTCATAAAATAAGTCTGTAATATCAGAGGACAGAATTATCCATAGCAAAGCCATGAAGATCAGGAATTGGTGACTTTAATCCCATCTGGGTCTCTGTAAGTTCAAGACCTAACAGCCAGGCAGTGTTAGTTCCAGCATTTGAGAAGCAGTGGCATGAAGATCCCTGTGAGTTTAAGGCCAGTATGGTCTACGAAGCAAGTTCCAGGACAGCCAAGGACTATTACACGGAAAGCCATGCCTCAAAGAAACAAACAAACAAACAAAAAGCTGGAGTGGTGGCTCTGTCCTCTGATATCTTAGCCAATTTTTTTAAATATACAATATATTATCCTAAAGGAAAAATAAAAATGAAGTTAGCTTAAGGCATCATATTTGATTGTCTCAAAAGAAAAAAAAACAAATTATGTTAAGATATGAAATCTCAAGCCTATTCATGTTCTTTTTTATTTTGCATCATTCTATACAGAAATGTATTTATCTCTGATTTCCATACCTTAAAACTGATGTTAACACACATGAGCAAAAAAATTAGGAGACAAAGGTCAACAACATTCCTTCTAAAGAACACTTGATGGAGCTGGAGATATCACTCAGTGATGAAGATTTGACATTTTTGCAGTGGTCCCAGTTTCAATTCCCAGCATTCACAAGGATTCACAAGGAGGCTTACAGTCTATAAGTCTTGCTCCAGTGGATCTGGAATCCACTCTAGAGCATTCTTAGCTCTTCTGAATGGCTTAGCTCATTTTTTGCTACTTTAAAACAAATTCACTACCTGTCATTATTTTATGAAAAATTGTTTTTTATTCTTTTTGTTGTTGTTGTTTCTTGACTGGTTTCTTGGCTGTCCTGGATCTAGCTCTGTAGACCAAGCTGGTCTCAAACTCACAGATATCTGCCTGCCTTTGCCTCAGAAGTGGCACAATTAAATAAATGCATACCACAGCCCAAATATGATTCATTCTTAAATATGGATTTTAAATATATATAACTATATATAATTAACTATATATATATGTGATTTTTGATGTGCTTGTGAAGCATATGAAAGAAAATCTATCTTGAAAAGCTGACTTGTGTCCTAGTGTTTCAACTGTCTGTCTCATGTTTACATCACTCTTTCCCATACCTACTCTACTTTATAAAATAAATAGATTTTATAATGCATGCAGTGGCACTTTGTCATGCAATTGTTTCTAATATAATATTTGTCTTATCAAAAGTATGGTTCTTTGCATCTTGTGAAACACTAACAGTTTTGGTTTGGTGAGACATTCAGAAACCCCAAACAGTTACTGAAATTGGTTAAATTTGCATAACAGAGTTTATTTCAAGGTCTGATGTTATTCTATTCTAAAATATAGAGAAAAAAGAGTGTAAAAAGAAATCAAATAAAGGCTTTTCTGTAATTAATATTTTCCACCTTTGGCATTGTCATTTTAGGAAAATGGACATCTCTAAATTGACTCAATTTTTTAATTGAATCAATTGAACATATTAATATCACTTGCTAGAACTGGAAACAATGGATGAGTGATGCCATATTACTGAATATTAAGTAATGTCTGAGGTTAAAATGAAAAAAAATTAACAGGAATTTTTACTACATACAAGTATTCAAATGTGCTTATAAATTCTCCCAGAGTTCTTTTTCTCCTAATCTATAATAATACTCAGAAGTGTGCATATGCTGGTTTAGTATAATAATATGATAATGCTTGCAAAGAAACACAATTGTACTGCTATTTTCTGATAGATAGGAAAATCACTAAATTGAAGAAAAACTGTTTCATAGACCTATGAAACACAATATATCTTTTGTCTTTCCTATAACTCTTCACCCAGTTCAACTGTAAACTTTTGTAATGAGCTCTCCCACAGTAGTGCCTAGTCTCTTGAAGTCTTTGTGAAACTTGCTGGGCTCAATCTCTTTGAATTTGAACATAAAAATTCTGGTTTACCAGGCACTACAACAATTCCATTGTTGTCCCCAGGCTCGCTTTCTCTAGGAGATCTCTTGATAGATGCAAAGAAAGCTGATCAAATATTTGGCTTATAAATAATATTTGGAAACACCATATGACACAGAATCAGTTGGTTTATATTTGTGATGAAAAACCATGAAAGAGAATTTCAGACAAACTTCTCTCTTCATCAGGGTCCCAGCATTTCTTTTTTGGGTGTGCAGCATTTCCAACTGTTTTATCTTCATTATAAACATTGTTCTCTCACTGAAGGATCCACATAACAGATAATGTGCTTTAATCAAAACTGAAGCTTGCAAGTTAAGTCTTCCAATGAAACAGGATTTGTGTCTGGATGCCAAAGCTGAAGCTTCTAGTTTTGATCTTCCTGTTCAATGAGAAACTAACCAGATGACAAACATTGAAAATATTGAATAAAATTAGGCTGATGTGTTTTAGGAGAAGAACTGTTATTTTTTTTCTGGATCATTTAAAATTAGTACACTACTGGCTGTAAACCCTATCAGTTCTTATATAGGGAATAGTGTTAGAAATTGCATTATTTTTAAATGCATTGTTCTCTAATTACCTTTAGTATTGCCACTATGAAAAAATTGTTTATGATTCTAAAAATTATATTTCTATTATGCATAATTTTATAAGTCAGATGTTTCAAAAAGCATACTGTGATTTCTGGAAGTCACTCTGATTGCATTTACAAACAGAATTTAAATGAATGATAAATAATAATGGGGAAGTAAATGATATTTTTATGGTGTCACAGTGTAACTGAACAATAAATACATTATTTTTGTCTAGAATGTCTACTTCAGCCTAAAGGTATTGTTAAAGTATGGATTATCCTTTAAAGGGCCTGAGTTACATCAAGATAAGACATTGTTTTCAGTATTCTCCCACATAGTATGGCATATTGTGAAAAAGGAATAAAATACTAAATCAAAAGTTATGCTGAAGTATTTTTTCTTTTATTTTTATTATGAATAAAGTCATATATTTTATCAATGTATATCCTTGTTCAAATTCCCTTGTATATTAAGTAAAATGATCAAAATTATGTTTTTGGTTTATTAAAAGCCTCCACCCAACAGCCAGTGAATTCTGATTTGTATAAAACTGCGTGTTATAGATTTGTTCTTATACTAAATTTTTCCTGTTGTCCCTGAAAGTCTTCAAGAATACCATTTTCCCACATCATAGTGACAAATGGAAAAAGACAATGAGATTAGGGAATGTTCTGTCAAACAAAAGGCTATTATAAAATAATTCTGAAGATCTTATAATAAGATAATAAGAAAACACACTGTATTTTATTTCTTCTAGATCCTAAAGTTCTAAGAGAGAGGGAGAGAAAGAGGGAGGAAGAGGAAGAGAGAGAGAGAGAGAGAGAGAGAGAGAGAGAGAGAGAGAGAGAGAGAGAACTGAGAGTATAAATAATGGAATTGAATAGTTGAATAGAGGTGCATGAGACAGGAGGGAGTGAAACCTGGACAACATACAAGCAGAATGGTATTACTTTGCTTCTGGATCTATCAAAATATTTTTATAGTAAAATATGCCTCCTCAGGAAGCATTGACAGATGGAGTAAAGTAAAACAATCCACCATACCTGAGAACCATGCACAGTGCCAGCTGGACCCATTTAGAGAATGTGGAGAAATGTCAGTCATTATTAAGGGAAGTCCTCTGAGACCAAGAAGCAGAAGATTGGTTTGAAAATGCCTCCCCTAAAGGGGCTCTGATAATGTACTGCAAGCTGAACCTATGACCATCACTCATTAACTCCTGTTCTAGAAGATCATTTTGTGTAATGCAGCTCCAACTAATACTGATGATCCATTGATTGTATTTCATAAACTACGCAATTCATTTGGAAATACAAGGGGTGGATGTTTGCTCAAGGCATTATATAATACTTCTCTCCTGAGGATTAATGTGTTAGTATTTGTAATGCACAGTGAAGATGAAAATTGCTGTATAAATAATAGCCATTATCTTGTGGTACACACAGAAGCAAATACTCCATTAGGAAAAGGAAGGGCACAGTAATATATAACCATGGTAAGAAGTCAGATGTATAGTGTAATACCAGCAATGCTTTGATGACACTATCCACTGAAGGACCCACTTCTATCAAAATGTGTTGAAGCTCATTATATTATATCTGAATAAAGACTTCATGGTTAGCTGACAGAGGAATAGAAGAAGGCACAGAGAGAGAGAGAGAGAGAGAGAGAGAGAGAGAGAGACAGAGAGACAGAGAGACAGAGAGACAGAGAGACAGACAGACAGAGAGTGCTTTGTTTGCAGCCCCACTATGCATGCAAGTTTGAAAGCAGTTGTACACTTCAGTCTCAGGCTGGCTCCAACTCAAAATATTGCAATAGTAATGCTTTGTTCACTTCCAGTTTGTTAACCTAGTGGTGTGAATGAATAATGTTCTTGATATTGTCACAATCTCCCTCAAGCCATTGACATGATCTCTACTGTAACTGGAGAAAGTTATCAATGACAAAACTCAAATTTGAGTTGCAGCTCACTGTGATTAAAGTACAAATTTACTCAGAAGCCTTAATGGAAATGTGTGTCATCCAAAAAGACTCAAAGATCTGTCTCTCATTCCAAAGTGAGCCTCCAGAAGCTGTGCAGAAGTAGCTTTGTGTTTAAAAAGCTTCTTAATGCTAAGTAGCACTTAAGGCTTGAGCCTCAAATCTCAGAGAGCTCTAAACTGGAATACATTTCTAAAGCAATAATACTTAGCTTTTCAGATTTTACATAGGCTCTAAATTTTGGCATATATTGGTCATCTATTGGTACAGTCATTTCAAAAATAAAGTGCCTTTAATAATCTAGAAGTAAGAGAGGTAGGTACAGAAAGGGTAAGTGTCAAACATAGAGTAACATGTGAATACTTTATATATATTGGACTATTTACTCAGCCTGATAAATGCTTCAGTTTCTTTACACAAATACAGAAGGAAGAGAATGTTATATGTTATGAAGAATACAGGTATTAATATAATTAACATGCATAGTTTCAAAAATATAATCATATCATATATTTAAGACAAAAGAAGATTTTCTCTCTGCCACTGTCTTTGTATGAGTCTCATGAATTCTCAAAATTATTACTCTCACAGTATGGGAATAAGCTATCTTTGAAATAAAGCACATATCTGTATAGGAGTCTCCTTATAGGAGATGAACAATAACCTCTGACAACAACGGAATTCAATTCATGAACTAAACTTTTTTGTAACAATAAAAGGCTTCAAATGAAGATGAAACACTTCAGACAATAGGGTATTTATTTAATAAGTGATTATCAACATTTAAAAATATCCTCAGTATTATATTCAAAACACAGAGAAAAGAATCATTTCTTTTGTTTTATTTGCATGAGTATTTTGCCTGCATGTATGTTTGTGCTCTGTCTTTGTGCCTAGTCCTTGTATAGGCCAGACATGGAGGTCAGATCCTTTGGAACAGGAATTACAGCTAGTAATTCACTACAGTGTGGGTGCTGAGAACTAATTCAAGGTTCTATGCAGGAATGACAACTACTCATAACAACTAACCAATCTCTGCTGTATAATAAAATATTTCATATGAGTCCAGATGAATTCAATGACAGCACTACTCTGTAATACTAATTGAAATCATCTTTGTTTTTCCCCCTTTTCTTCATTTCACCTTCAATTCACTAGCAAATTCTGTGAAATAATTTTCCCACACATAATTCTGAATATACTCACTATCACAATTTAAATTGCTCCAATTCTAGACCAAGGAAATATCTACTGAAATTCCACCCTAGTTAGCATTGTTTCTACTCTTGTTCTTTACAATTTGCTCTCCATAGAGCCTACAGACTTAATTGTATGCTACTATAAACCTTATAATGGCTTTCTGTGATACTTATAAGCAGATCCAAATACTAACTTAGCATTAATTGCCTTCAATGATGTATTCCTTACCTAACTCTCTGATTACATAGTATTATTCTCTGGGTCCAAGCTGGTCAAGTGGCACTGGCATTCATTATAATCCTTCTATACTAGAGTCCTTCATTTCTCTGAAAGAGCTTCATTCAATGGACTTTTCCCCATGAGTACTATTTTTCTATATGTTGTGTCTTGTTTCAGTTTTTCATGCTAATCTTAGAGTAAATAATGACTCTTTAAAGTTATCTCCCCACACTTAGCCCATTAATTATTGTATGTGTGTGTAACATGTTATTTCTGGAAACTATTTTATTTAATTTTTCTTTGAATGCCTACTGCTAGATCGCATATGGTAAGTTTTATGCAAGGTTCTGATTGCTTTGTTCAGTACTATACACTCATCTTCTGTTAAAAACTAGCATGACTCAAAAGATCAAGAAAGAATGTAGTCAATAAATATTAAGAGACCACTATTTAGAGACTGGTAATTCATAGTTTTTCCATAATGTAAAACTGTAGTCAGTGAAATGAAGCCAAAAAAACTAGATTACGGATCAATATATGAAATGCTTTGGTAATACTTTGTCTCAATGATGGCCTCACAGAGGGTGAAATTCTGTCATTAGAAATTTTCAAGCAGAGGGAAGAAAACACTTGACAGAAATACTGTAGATGTGTTTCTTCACAGGAAGTAGAGTTAGACTAAATCAGCAATTTGAAGATATTATTCCAATAATGGCTGGGATGTAGAGAACAATACAGATGCCTGGAACTACCCAAATAATCTGACAAGAGGAATCACAATAATATACATTTTCCACCAAGATTCTGTGTTTCAATGGAACCTTGGGAAGATTCTAAAATAAACCTTTTCCTAAGTACTCATTATCTTTATTTATGTTTTTGCTATAATCCCATTCAATAAAACTGTTGGATTACCAATTCTTCCACAATTATAGTACATAATAGGAATTCAATAAATGTTTGTTGAGTATATGGCATAATCAAGTATATTTCTATAAATCAAAGAAGTTTTCCAAAATATTTCTATCAGGAAGAAGATAAAATCTACACAAAGGATCAATCTAAAATATTCAAAAAATTTGTCATTTCTCACTATTGGCAGCTTCTCAAAATTAATGCTAGGTTTTATTTATATGTTCATTTGTTTTATTTTTGTTTGTTTTATACCAGTAAGACATGAAAGTAATAGGAAGTTGCCACAACAAATTTTCTTCATATTCTTGAGCTTTAAAAAAAAAATGGAAGCTTAATCTCTACTTTGTCTGGAGTTCAAAACTCCAAAGTCAGGGTATCCAAAGGTCTACAGTGATAGTACAGGGCACAAGAGAAATAGCTGAACCTGCTATGGCTTCTATTTCCTTTATTTATGTGAGCATAACATTAACCCCTGGATTCATATTCATGGGTTTGTCCTTTCTATGTCTTGTGTTTTGATTTCCTCTCTTTTATAATCAAGTCAGCAAAATCAAAACATAATTGCTCTGTAAGATTATTAATTAAATTTGCTTTGCTTTATTTTGTTTATTTTTTTATTTTTGTTTATTGAGATGGGGGTCTGTCTGGGAAACTTGGATTAGCCTCAAATTTGCTATGATTAGCCTTGAACTGACTTTTCTTGCCTTTGCTTCCCAAGTGTTGGGATTATATGTGTGATCTACCATGCCTGGAAACTTCCTGTTTTTTTTTTTGTTTTGTTTTGTTTTTGTTTTTTTTTGTTTTTTTTTTGTTTTTTGTTTTTTGTTTTTTTTTAGTTATTGTCAATATCATAATAGCAACAAACACATCTGTGTTTATTGAAAACTGTGGGGGCTGGAGAGATGGCTTAGTGGTTAAGAGCACCAACTGCTCTTCCAGAAGACCGGGGTTTGATTCCCAGCACCCACATGGCAGCTCACAACTGTCTATAGTTCCAGTTCCAGGCAAACACCAAGGCAAATAATTAAATGAATAAAAAATGTTTTTTTTTTTTTTTTTTTTAAAAAAAAGAATACTGTGGACCAGACACTGAGCTTAGTAGCTTCAATGTATTACATGATCTAATAATCAAAACAATCTTGTCAAAAATTGCTGTTGTATGTTCATGACTTCCATCTTATACTTTAGAAAGCAGGGTCTCAGGGAACTAAAGCAAAATAGACAATATTATACAAAATCAAAGTCATAAAATCCAAATAAAAGAACATGGCATTAGTGTTGATATATTTATTAACTCTCTGATACTAGCTGACTATGACAGAAATTCATTCATCATTTATTTCTTTTTCATAGTATAGTGTGTGTATTGTATGCTCAGTGCAACTGGATACACGACTAAACTAAGTTAATACTATTCCAGCATTCACATTTTGTTCAGAGTCTCAGCTCATTTCTCTGTTCTACCTTCTAACTGTGTTAGTCTCTGAGTAACATTATGTCTTCTTTTGTACCCATTTGTCAGTACTGACATATATGCCATTCTTTAAAGGACTTCTGTAGTGCATACAGATGGCCTTATAGGCCTTATAGTAGAAATGTTTTTAAAGAAACACAATACAGGGAAATATGATTCAAACAACTTAAGTGCTCAGATCAATTTAATTTAAATCATACTCTTCTCTAGCTACTTCTGAAAACAAAGTAGATGTTGCCACCAATATACTGAAAATAGTTCAGTAGGATTGTTCATGTACTAAATCAAATAGATGTCACCATCTTCTCTACTTAGACTTATATTTTAACTAAGTCAATTATGTTAATCTTCCAATTCATACTCAAAAAGAGAAAGTACTGTATTTATCAGCCTTGATCCCCCTTTACTTGTTGGAAATTAATGATCAGTGAAACATTTCATTTCTAAATAGGGATATCATTTTGAAAATACTTACAGAAAATTAGAAATCAAGTATAAATTTTTCTTGCACCTGTGATCACAAATGTAGGCAGCAGTCAGTTAATGCATACTGGTAGGGTCAATACTCCTATCACAGACAGTGAATGGTCTCCCTTGGTGTTATAAAGTGTACAACCTGTAGGGCAGTATCTAGAGACTGTGGTTAGGAGAAATGATTTAGTGTAACAAAGGGCCAATTCAAAAACACAATTGATTACAAAGAGTACAGATCCACACCAGTGATATTTCAAGTTTGAGTAAAGTCAAAGAGATTGTTCCACTGGCAGCTTGTTAAACGTGATAGTAGTCTGACCTGGCTTTGATGAACTGAAGGAATTTTAGTGAAGGGCAAAGCTCAGAAATTTGGAGTTTTTCTGAACCTTTTCTCAATTCTTCAAACCTCCAGGTGCTCGATACCTCATGGGAACTAGCTTTCTTTTGAGATTTTGTTGTAATTTCCATTAAAGGTTGTTAACAAGGAGAAAATATCTTAAGAGAATAATTTAAGGCACTGCAGTATTTCAAGTAACAGCAGGAAACCTAGCCATACAGAGGGACTTGGTAGATCAAAGCCCGCCCTACAAACAAGGAAGTGACCATGCTGCTCATGGGTTTTTAGTGGCTGGGTGCTTTGTGCCTTCCATTTCAAGACAACTGCTGCATAATCTTCCCTGACTAGTCATCCCATATACTACCTGCTGTGATTTTCTCTTATACTTGATTAGCACTTCTGCCTGGGTATGTTTTCTAATAGTTAACATTTAACTCTTATTTTGGAAAACTTCAGCTTGGCTTTTGTTTGGATATCTAATTTTCCATATGTAATAAAGTTCAGAAGCAGACTATAAGACATGCTACTATTTATTAAATGTTTAGTGCATACTAGGAAGAAAGAGTTCAAGTGACATTTTGTGTCAGTGCTGGAAATCAAACTCAGGACTATTTAACACCAGCAGGGCTTATGCTGTGAAAGTAGGTTGAAAATGTTCTTAAGGTCATTAACATATTCTTGTTTATATTGGACACACTGAAATATATACAATCTGATTTTCTCTTCTCTTTTGATCTTCATTATATATATATATATCAAATATATATTTGATATATATATATATATATATATATCAAATCCCTCATTCGGACAAAAGAACATTGAACAAAAAAAAAAGCTTTGAGAAATTGTTCTAGCTGTACATTTCCATAAAATGAGATTGAAAGTGACATGGTGAAATGCTCCCCAGCCTGCTGCAGTCATTCAGCTAATTCTTGATTCCAAAATTATAATTTATTTACATGTATTTATGGCATGGAAAAGCTAAGAGGTTTATTTTCATGAGTTTGTTTTCAGCTTTAATTGTCACTGGAAAAAAAAAACTCATGTAAATTGTGAAGTAAAGGAATCAATGCTATTTCTATTTTATAGCAAAAGAAACAAATACAGTGAAACAAAATGTCGTCATCCTCTTGAAAAGAATAATGATATCAAAGAGCCAATGGGGCTCTTTAAAATGCTGACAGCTCTTGAATATTCAGATTTTTAACTTTCTATGAATTCTGACTGATACTTTTATTTTAAGTTTCTTAAATCATGCACTGTGAAAAGCTACAGAAAATATTGCAGTTGCATATAACTCTAAATTGCAAGTTACATGCAGCTACCCATCACTTTATCTCAGCATGACTGAATTTGATAAATAAAAGGCTCTGAAATATTTGTCATATGATGCACTACTGCCTCTCTCTATTCTCCCAGGGATGGGTTTGAGGGTTGAATATAACAGATTAGATTTTAACTAACCTATTTCCACCTAGTCTTGAATCACCTATCCTTATACAAATTAATATTTTTCTTGATATCACAAATTTCACAGATATTCAACAGTGTTTTGTTACATGGCTGCATAAAATCAGATATTCCAAAACAATTGCTAGACAAGGGATGTAATGAATATTTCATGCATTGTGGAAGCTAATAATAGACAGCATTTGATGAACTTATGTCAGTTCTTTATTACTCCTTTACAATTGTTTATAACATTAATAGCAATTAAAAAATATGTAGTATTAGCCCCATTGAGCAGACAGAAAAGCAATGAGTTAAAGTCACTTTGTTTTAGGTTATAGTCTAAATTATATGATCTTCATAGGTCTAAATTAAATTTAATCTTCTACCTTTGAACATGTTCCTTTGTCCTTCCTTAGAGGGCAGAAGATGCACGTTTTTTGACTCTCATATATATTTTTTTCTCTTTTACACTATACTTTCTTGCTCAACATAAAATAATACCAACAAGAGCAAAAAACAAAATAAAATTAAGTTTCCTTTACTCTAGAAATTCTCCAGTGTAGATAGCTTGGCTAAATTCAATACAGGGGCAAAGGTTCAAGTGTGTTGATATTCTAGCATCTTTGAACTGATATTTCTTTATTCCTGTATCCTTTTTCAATCTATCTTTTCAAGAAGATATGTGAAAAGAGGAGGCTGTTGTAATGTCATAAAAATCATAAACCACAGATGTCTGTTTTATTGTCTCTCCAAGCCATTCTTGTAGTTAACAATCAAAATGACAAGAGTTAGGGCATCTTGTGCTCACACTGTTTCCATATCAGATAGAAACTTTTCTCATTAGGAGGAACTTGCTAGAATATCTTCAGCTGAAAGAATAATTAAATATGTCACCTTTCATTAAAGTTAATTCTTTCTTCTTCATATTGCTAGGTCCTCTTACTCTATAGATTATCTGTTTGCTTTGAATAGAGATATATTTCTGTTTTTGTCTTTGTCTTGCATCATTTATAAAGGTCCTTGTATGGTCACAGAACAATAATTTTTTTGTTAGTTTATAGCATCTGAACTGTAACTGAAATTTTACTTCAACTACAGAATTGTTGCATCATCTTGTTAACATTCACTCGGCTTTGCCCTTAGGATATATGACAAACATTTTTCAATTTTAAGAATCATTCTTTTTCTTGATCCTTTAGCATGGAAAATTGTCAGTGAACAAAAGCCTAATTTAGCCATATTTTATAAGTTAGCTTCTACAGCTAGCCATTTACCAGCAGTTTACACCCTAGATAGCCATTTGTCAGAAAACTACACCCCTTATTGTTTTAAGCTAGGCCATGAATCCAGGTGGCTTCCTTTGATCCTCTCAGACCAACAGGTGACATTCTCCAGGCATTCAACTGAGAACAGATAGATTTCCATATCAATTCTACCCTGTCTGTTATTTCCCCCTCTCAGGCTTGCAGCCTTTTTTTGAATAACCTTCCTCTTTCTCTCTGCTACTGCATTCTGCACTCTGAGATTCTACTTAAACCATGGCTGGAAGAATAAAGTGTGCCAAAGCTTGAATGAAAATTCCTCTGTGTTCCTGTTTTCTCCATTTGTCTCACCCCCAGTTCCAGGTCCACTTTGAAGACCCTACAGGCCGGGGCAGAAAACATCATGTAATAGAAAGCTATAGCCGTTTCCTAGTCCTCAGGGCCTACTCCATACCCTACAAAATATTAGCACATGATGTCATTACTTTTTTCCATTATTTTTAAAATAAGGATAAAACTAAAATATTTCTTCTAATATTGACAAAAATTAGGGGAAGTGTATGTTACCCAAGTTATTTTACTTATTTTCTTGTAAAACACAGTTAATTCTGTAGATTTCTTTTCATTTATAAAGTTTCCTTTTTTAAATTTTAATATATGTCTGCTCACCCAGGGAGTCAGAAAAGAAACTTGAGTAATTGAAGTATTGTGCATTAGTCTCATCTTTTGGACCACAGCTGGGTTTTATAAGTAAGTTGGTTTCCTTTTCAACACAGTTTGGTTGCTTGTTAGTAAGTATATTTTCTTATTCCTCAGAGACCTCTGTCCACTGATAACAGGAAAGACATTACTTGACAAGCACAGGAGGAACTCATGATGTGCTCCTTATATTTGTTAGAAAAAAAAATGACAGCACAACTGTAGGGAAGGGAATTGCTGGGAAAAGAGGCATGTGGGAAACAAAATGATGGAGTCTTGAGGATTTGTTTCAAGTTGGATTTTTTCTATAAACACTTAAATCAATATAGGAATGAGAATTAAGCACATCATGTGATATTTAAACAAGTTTTCAAGTTTCCAGTCCACAGTTTTTCACAGAATCCAAAATTTCTTCTTTTTGTCATTTTTAACTAGGTTGGCTACATGCTATTTCGTGAAGTTGATTTAATAAAATGAGAAGAAAAATCATACAGGAAAGTCTGAAGCTTTAAGAGTCTCTAACTGGAATACTCCAGAGGCAATATCTGAAGACCAAATTATAGCTCTAATGGTATACCACATGTCTCAGGTTTACATACTTAGGAAACAAACAGAATTGACCTGTCTCAAACTATAAACTGAAATGATCACTTATTAACAGCAGAAGAGGAGTGTGTTATTTGTAGTACTGCACTGCAGAATCACAGCATCACAAGCATTATAAGGATCAGCATCAGCATTATAAGCATCACAAGCAGCAGCAACACCAGCCCGGGCTTGAACAGCTTCCACCCCCAACACTTACCAAATAATGCCAGATAGAAAAGCTTTATAGCAATGCTGGAGAGTTTCAATTTTAGTGATACTGAATGATAAGTGGACCAGGTCAAGTGTGATTTTTTTTTTTTTCTGTTCAGAAGGAAACCAAAGAAAGAGATTAGAATAGGATTTGTATTTAAACCCTCATGATCTATTTATTTTAAAGAGAAACTTTTATGAATTGGCTAAGCTATGTAGAATACAAGCATTTAATTAGTAAAATACATGCCATAATAAAATGGAATGTGGTACAAAATGGAAGGATTTCAAAACTGAGCTCATTGGCTGCAAAATGTACAAGCTCTCACAAGTCTACCTGGAACAAATCTCTGTCATCTATCCAAGCATCAGTTGTTCCTGGGAAGCACTTTTGGATACTTTACAAAAGTAAATATATTTTCTTCCTGTCTGTATTTGTTCTAACTAGACACTCAAATTCAGGTTCCATTATTCAAGGGCTGTAGCAAATGGATATTATACAGAGGTGTAATCATCTATTAGTTTACCTCATTTTAGTTAACAATCAAGATAGTAACATTATATATTGAATCTGATTTATGCATAACAATACCCTTATAAAGAGAATGCAGTTACTCAAATATTAGTTACAACACAAAGAATCCAATATGCTAATTTGCTTTAAGATAATAAAAGATCAAGGTTTAATCTGCTGTCTGAGAGAAGTTATACAGACAACTGTGTAGATGAGTAAATTATGTATTGACATGCTTGGTTTTCAATTTACCAATAGTGCATTTTTAAAAAAATTATCCTTAGAAATATGCTTTGAAAGGGATGGATATCTGAAAAGTAAATGGGATGGTGTGGTTTGACATGGACATCTGAGATGATCTAACACATATTTGAGTTTTAACTACATAAAGGGACATTAACTTAATTTTCAAATATAAGCAGAGAATACATGTTGGCACATTTCATATTCCAAAATTGTAGTAGCCAACCAGACATTACTAAAGCTACCCAGAGACTTGGTTCCCCACAACCACTCTATCCAAAATTGCAGCAGCTTTGAATATTTCCAAAAAATAAAAAACTAGATTTATCATTTTGTGCTTCATTTATGGCCTAGACCTAGTCTTAACAAAAATATTATACTAAATGATGTGATTCTTTAATTAATCATGAATATTAAGTCATAAGACATTAAGAATATATTCATAGCCTCAACACTTGTGTCCTATTGCTGAAAATAGCACATATACAATTCATTGAACATTAAGAAGTCAAGCTGGTGCCTACCTAAAACTTTCACCCCTAAGAAGTATTGTACATAGGCAGGTACTCTGCATGCTGCAAAATGAGAAATGAAAACAACAGCCCAGCTAAAAACTCCTCAATCTATGACAGTAACCTGAATGTAAGCTATGCTAGTGCAATAGTGGTACAAAGCTGGAAGTAACAAATCAATATCTGATTGTAAGTGGTTACTATATGTGTTAGTTGCTTTTCCTTTTCTATAAGTACCATGACTAAAAACAACTTCAGAAAAAAAGATTTATTTTAGATTACCATTGCAAAGACACAGTTTATAATGACAGAGAAGGCATGATCTGTTGACAAAAAAAGAGGAACCTTGAAAATCACATTTTTATTTATATCCAAGAAGCAGAGGGAGAGAAATCAAGAAGTAGACTGTCACTATAATCTCTCAAAGCCCATTCTCATTGACATATTTCCTCTAGCAAGATTTAACCTCATAAAGGTTATATAGTCTCTTCAAAATACTACCGCAAATAAGGAACAAATGTTGAAATACTTAATTTTATGTAGAACATTTCTCATTTATACTACCACAATGTGTAATTTTAGATTAACACGTTTTATTAAAAATAACTTGAATGCATTCAAGTATACAATTTAAAATGAGACAGAAGTTGCCAAAGTAGATCTAAAATGGAATAATTGTTAATTTATTACTTAACTATGATAAAATCTAAAGATCAAACTTTTATGCATTACTACTAATGCATACAAATAAAATTCCACTTAGTATTTTACAACATAAACCCTGGAACTGGAGACATGGCTAATTAGTTAGGAGCACTTGTTGCTTTTTTAGATGTTCTGTGTCTTATCTTCAGCACCAATATTAGGTGACTCACAGCCATTTTTAACTCTAGCTGTAGGATATCAGAGGCCTCTGGCCTTCATGGATATAGTATCTGCACATACCTGGTACAAACAAACTCAATAGGCACAAACACACACACATTCATTTCTAAAGTTAACTTAAAATATTTAAAAGCCTCTAAATTCCCAATAGGAAAAACTAAACTAACTTGAAAGGAAGGCTATATGTCCTACCAAAAGAGCAACTTAAATATAAGATGACTCCCATAGCACTTTTTTTCATTAACTACTAAAATGGTTTTTCACACATTTATCTACTACCTCTACAAATTATCTTTTTCCACGATGTAAAACTAAGTAAAGACATCAAAAATGCTGAGTGATATTTTCTACCTGTCGATGTGCTCTATTTCCATCTCTTTTTGCTTTTCCTACAAAACATGTTGGTGCCCCAGTTTCTGCCATACTTTTGAGAAATCTTAAATTCCTTCTAAATATCACATTGGTTCTTGGATTGTCATTTGAAGGTAGTCTTGATGTTTTTATTTTTTAACAACAAAGATTTGAAGGTGAAGATGGCATACACATTTATTTACTTTGCCATCTATAAATTTATAAGATTGGTGTACACATCTCTGGAAAACTCATATCTAAGTATCAAGATGTTTATTATGTCACCAACATTAGCCTCTATCCAACAAATATTTTATGTTAGGGAAAAATCTGTTGGTGATCATGAACCTTAAAAATATTTTCATTTAAAATCATCTACACAATGGAATACTACTCAGCTGTAAGAAAAAATGATATCCTAAAATTTGCAGGCAAATGGATGGATTTGGAGAATATCCTCCTGAGCGAGGTATCACAAACCCACAAAGATAAGCAGGGGATGTACTCACTCATTAGTGGTCTCTAAACAAACTAACAAGAAAAAAAGCCAAGTATGCCCAAGCTGCAAACCACAACCACTAAACAGCTTGGGATCCAGAAACATCCTGGACTGACCCTTCGGATCCCACTCCATCTATAGGAACACCTGACTCACTCTTGAGGGAGGGGGCACAAAACTGGATTTGCCAGGATTGGAGACTGAACAAAGCTTTATCGGATCAGTGGGACCATGGAACTGTCTGCAGCCTGCCCAGGGAGGGGATGGGGAGTTGCAGAGAAGAAAAATGACCAGATGTGGTGGGAGGGGGAAGGGACCTTGAATGGGGATATACAGGGATAGGAAAAAAAATCCAGAGGGAAAGCTGAACACAAAGTAATTTTACGTGTAGCAAGTTATTTGCATTATCACCCTTGATAAGTCATGCTTATGATTTTTATTTTCTTTACAGTTATTGTTAACTTATAAGCATTTTAAACTCAATTTACTGTTTTTCTTGATAAGTACAAAATTAAAAAAAAAATCCAAGCATATTTTTATTCTGCCTTCATCTTGATTTAAGGGTTTGTGAAGGCCAAGCCTATGTGTCTTACAGTTTTTCAATTTTAACACCTTTTAGAATACTCTGAATACCAAAAGTGATCAACAAAAATAAGTGTTTTAACAAACCATACTTCAGTTTCAAATCTCATTCTACAGCCCCCATAACTGGATTGTATGATATTATTCAGATTGCCTGAAGAATGTATTCTCATCAAGGATAAAGAGCAATGGATTTTCTCAATAGTTTGTAAACCTGCTTAAAATTTTGACCTAAATCAGTAACTTAACATGAAATAGTCTGCTCTTTTCTCTGTCACAGAGTAAGAACTAAGTCAAAATGGAAGAACTAGAATCAAAGACCAAACAGAAGTTGGAGAGAGTTAAAAACAAGAACAACCTGAATGTTGCTCCATACTAAGTCAACAGAAATTTCCTTACCTTAATCTTTTGTAACAAAACATCAAATGAAAAATTGCTTTTGTCCTCAGTCAGGATCCATAAAAGCCTTGAGATGTCTGCATGCGAAAACCTACAAAGTGTTAGGGCAAAAAAATAAAAAAAAAAAACAGTAACATGAAGCCTTTCTGTTTGTTATCTGTTCATGAATGGCAAGTTCTACATGTTTTTATCCCATACAAGATTCATTTTTTTGAAACAGATAAAATACTCCCTGAGTTCCTGTGTTTTTCTTTTTTTTTTTTTCCTAAACTTTTCTGTGAGTCTCTGATCTTTCCTTTGTAAAGCTGGCTGACAGCATGAGGCCTTGTTTTCAAACTCAAAACAATCGAAATAAAGGTTTTGAATTGCAGACATGTAATAAAATTGGAAAGTCTAAGTGAATCTTCCACATTCTCACTTGAATTAACTTTGGCTAGATTTACTATGGTGACTGGAACAAACAATGTAAAAATAATAGAAAAGGGTACAAATAAAGGATGAGTCAGCTGAGCATAGGGGGAGATGTAAAGTGTTCTGGGTTGTCTTTTGCCTGGAACAACTCTAACTATAAAGATCAACCCTGGTGTTACAACTATCATGTCTTTGGAAATATGAGTGCGTTTCAGTTAGATGCTGGCAGAGCTGCAGCTGTTACTGCATCCTAGCCAATCTAGTAGAGAAGCCAGGAGAGCACAAAACTAGGAATCTGAACACTCTCTTTTCTCCAGTCTGACCATCTGTGTATGGACTCAGAGCATCAAAGTTGTGCAGCTGTGCTGATAATACCCTATTATGAAAAGGAATCATTTATTATCAGATATAATTCATTTCCCTGCCTTTAGTGGATATAGGACAATGCTAAGGCAGAAGGAGGGGGTCTGTGTTTAAGTCAGTGTGGAGGAGACTCAGCAGTTTGCTTTTACTCAAATATTATAAACTCATGATACAATAATGGTGTTTGTGCTTGGAGGGAGTCTTCTATAAAATCCACCTGCATTGATTAAATTATCAGCTCGCAGGTGGTAAGCACATGTTCTTTTGCAAATGTTTTGTGTCTATAATGTATAGCAGTGTTCTTAAAATGTCAAGAGCAGTGATAACCTGCTTGGTTTTCCAGAAGCAATATTTTTTTTGAAAAGTCATCCACGTTGGCTCAAAAATCTTGTAGGAAACAAAGAAGGTATAATATGTGCATGTAATTTGTAAATGCTCATACATACATACATATACCTAATGTCAGGGAGCATCTGTATAGGAATATAGTTAGAACTAATCACTCTTCAAACAAGATCACTAAACACTAAATTCAGCTCATGGGAGTTAATTTTCTACCTAGGGACAGATTGCAGGTTGTTTTGATTTGTTTTTCTCTGTAGCATCTGAATAATTATATAGTGATGTTTTTACTTTCTTCCTTTCTACAGTGACTCATGTATCTCGGTCTGACTTTGAATTATCTTTGAAGCAGAAGATGATCTTGAACTTCTGATCCTTTTATCCATTTACAGAGTATTTAGAATATAGGCATTGGCTAACAAACACATAAACACAGACACACACACACAGACACACACTCATGTGGATTCTGGGTGATAGGGAGATATTTAGCTAAAAGTGATATCAACTGTAATATAAATGCAAGCAATTTTCAAGCATGTTCCATATATAATAAACCATAAACAAATTTAGACTTAGCATTGAGCTTTGAGTTTACAATAGATTATTTCATAGAAAAATGATGTTATCTGTCTTTGCAATTTATTAGACATTTCCAGCAGACATAATTTTATGTTTTGTTTTGTTTTTAAACTTCTCTAAATTTTGAGAAAGTATTTCAAAATCAAGCTGGTAGGCATGTTTGAACCTCTGAGCCTACTTATTCCCAGAAACCTATGAATTTATTTTTTTAAAAAAATAGACCAAAGTAAATATGTTTTTAAGAGAACCCCCATAGGCAAAAGAAAATAGAAATGATAGTAGTTATCATGTTAGGGGAGGAAATTTTTTTAAAATAATACACAAATTAGTGCTGCTTATTATAAAATATATAAAATTCAATTATTTGTTTTTTCTCCCAGGACTATATTTTCCTAATACATATCTGTTGATTCTATTTCATACATTGCTTCCACCTGATGATATGGTACATTAAACTCTGTATATGAAACTAAATCAGATCCTATGGTTAAAAAAATGATCCATTCAATTAATACCCACCTTTCTATGCTGTAGCTAATGTGCAATATCTTCCTACTCTTGTTGTCTGTCCCTTATGGTTCAGCAAAGGGGAATTTATTTTTCATTATCTCATTTGGCTTGTGTTTCTTTTGCAATGACATATTAGTATGAAAAATTAAGTTTGCTGATTTCAATCTGACAAGATTTCTAAGTTCTAGGCTCATTGTATTTTGAACTTCAGTACCATTGCAGTTGAAAGAAGAATAAAGTCTTAGTAATTTCTTCTCATGTTTGATGGTTTATTATTAGATCCATTTGAAATGTATTTTGAAAACTGATATGTCGAAAAATATAAAGTCAAAACAAGCAGACAAGGGCAAAAATTTTGCCATAATCTTTGTTCCTCTTTTGATACAATTATATAAAATATGTTAAAATTTCAAGTATACAGCAGAGTACTAATACCTATAAGCCCATGGTTTCTCTGATACATATAAGCCCAAGGTTTATCATCTAGAGTTTACCATCTAAGATGCAAATATTCTATACCATATAATGGTGACACCATCTGTTCTCCCAAACCTTGGCAAATGAAAAACACTGTTTTCAATTTATCTAATATGTTTAACTATTTTGGGTTAACTCTAACAAATAAAACCACATAATATTTTTCTTCTGTAAATGTTTTTTATTACTTTCAAAAATATATTTAAGGTTAATCACCACTGTAACACAGTGCTACACAGTGAAATGACACATTTTTCTTACCTACCAATTGACTGATGATGATCCTTTGGGGTATTTCTGTATCTTAGTCATTGCAATTAAGTGCTTCAACATAAACAGAGGTACATATATCCATTTAAATATTGATTTTAACTGTTCAAAAATAGGTACCCCAAAAGTAAGATTACAAGTTTTTATGGTAATTCTAATTTTTTTTCTTTTTGAGAAAGTTCCATGCTCTTTGCTGTAGACATTGAACTATGTTTTGTATGCCACAGACTGCAAACAAGTCTTCCAATTTCTCAATCTCTACACAAAAACTTGCATTTTTGAATTTATTTATTTCCTGCCCTTCCCTTCAGTAACTATGCTATCAGTATGAAGTGATATCACACTGTGGCTTTAATTTACATAATTAGCAATGTTGCATATATTTTCCTATAACTGTGGGCCACTTTTATATATTCTGTG
>PVIH01019548.1:0-35038 GCA_004025045.1 Sigmodon hispidus | reverse complement strand
AAAGAAAATATAGGTGTAGCAATCTTATTTGTATTTCTTCCCTTGATAAGCCATGCTTATCATTCTTATCCTCTGTATAGTTATTGTTAACTCTTCCACATTTTAAATTCTTTTTACTGTGTTTTTTTTGATAAATACAAAATAAAGAAGGAAAAAAAAAGAGGGCAAATATAAACAAAGACAGTCTCTATATGGTGAACACACTTTGGCTGTGTACCATATAGAAACTTTGAGTGGCTGGGACATTTTGAAGAAACTAGAAAGAGAACTAAGTTGTTTACTGAAGTTATACGGGGCCCAAAGGCCAAACGCTACCTTATCTGTCTGTTGTTGACCTACATTAATTTCTCCAACACCTGCCTTTGCTACAATGTCTGCATACTTCAGAAAGAAGGGATATTTTGTTGAGAGTATTCTTAGCAAAAACATTGTTTCTAGGAATACCTTGTTTACAGTGCCTTTTTATTTGGCCTTCTTTTCCACAACTGTAACATTTGATATTTTGATTTTTCTTTAAATTTCTAGAAATAACTTCTCTTAATCAAGCATATTTATGGTTTTGGGATTTTATATTACTGGTATCTTGGATCTAATTCTTCAAAGGTGACTATCTTGGCTTTAATGGTCTAATTATTCTGTTGGATTCTGCATTATTATTTGTGTAGCTTCTATATTTGGTACAATTTAATGCTGAAGGTTATACAAAAACAAGGCACAAAAGCTGATATTCTTTCAAAGACACCAACTACCTTTAAAATGATTAATAGATAAGGCCTTTATGGCTTCAGCAATGTAGTTTTTCAAAAGAGAAATTGTAGGCCTTAGAACAGCTGGTACAAAAGCAGTTAAATGCCCAGAATATTAAAGAATCAAACAGTTTGGACTACCCTGGACCAAATGAGCCTCTGGACACACAGCTGAGTGAGCACCATCCAGTCCCCCACGCCAAGTGGAGACCTTACTACTATCTGATCCCCAGCCTGGGGACAACCCCCCCCACACACACACATACTCCAACCACACCCAGCTCTACCCTAAACCAAAGAATGCTGGAAGAGTGCCCCCAAGGCCAAGTTCCAGCAAAGAGCAGCCAGAGGAACATCCCATGAGCCCCTCTCCCAGCCTAAAATGCAATTGTCATCACACTGCAATAACAGCAGATCAGCCCAACCTCTTGACACACAGCTGACTAAGAGCCAATTAAGAACATCCCCTGAAAGAACAGGAGACAAAGAGTTCCTTGGCTTACAGCCAACTAAGAGCCAAATAAGAGCAGAGAATTATCAGGTCATACTTTGAAAATCTATACATCTATACTCTATAAAAATGGAAAACCTAGATGAAATGGACAGCTTTCTGATCAGGTACTACTTACCAAAATTAAATCAAGATCAGATTAAAGACCTAAACAGACCAACAAACCCAAAGGAAATTGAAGTTGTTATTAAAAGTCTCTCAAGTAAAAAAAGCCCAGGAACAGATGGTTTCAGTGAGGAATTCTACCAGACATTTAAAGAAGAACTAATAGCAATTCTTCTCAAAATGTTCCATACAGTAGAAACTGAAAAACACTGCCAATTCTTTTTAAGAGGCCACAATCACCCTGATACTCAAGCCACTCCAAAATGCAACAAAGAAAGAGAATTGCACACCAATCTCCCTCACGAACATTGATGAAAAATTCGCAATAAAATTCTGGCAAACTGAATCCAACAACATATGAAAAAAATCATCCACAATGATCAAGTAGGCTTCATCTTAGAGATGCAGGGATGGTTCAACATTAGAAAACCTGTGAATGTCACCCATCATATAATCAAAGAAAAAAACCACATGATCATCTCGTTAGATGCAGAAAGGGCCTTTGACAAAATCCAACGCCTCTTCATGATAGAAGTCCTGGAGATATCAAGAATACTGGGAAAATCCTTCAATATAATAAAGATGGTATACAGCAAGCTGATAGCCAACATCAAACTAAATAGAGAAAAACTCAAGACAATGCCACTAAAATCAGTAACAAGACAAGGCTGTCTTTTCTCTCCTTATCTATTCATGTAGTTTTCTAAGTTCTAGCTAAAACAATAAGAGAACAAAAGGAGATTTAAGGGGATGCAAATTGGAAAGGAAGAAGTCAAACTATCTCTATTTGCAGAAAAGATCATTTACATGTAACCCCCACAATTCTACCAGAGAACTCCTGAAGCTCATAAACACCACAAGCAATGTAACAGGGTACAAGATTAACCCAAAAATATCAATAGTCCTCCTACACACTAAAGGGAAAATGGCTGAGAAAAAAAATAAGAGAAACATCACCCTTTATAATAGCTTCAAATAACATTAAATATCTTGACGTAACTCTACCCAAAGAGGTAACAGACCTCTTCAACAAAAACTTTAAGTTACTGAAGAAAGAAATTAAAATGGAAAGACCTCACATGCTCCTGGATAGGTAGGATTAACATAATAAAAATGAAAATTTTACCTAGAGAAATTTATAGATTCAATGCAATACCCATCAAAATCCCAACACAATTTTTTATAGACATTGACAAACAATACTCTAGTAATGAATAGTCTTTCTTCTTGAGTGAGCATCAGATGGGATTTACCACTTGGAATCATAGAGAGAGAACAGGAAATACATTTTGTTCATCAAGTGTTTTTGGTTTATAGCAGATTCTGGAGGAAAAAAAAAGTCAGGAGCCATCCATAAAACAGAGCCACAGCCTTTTAATATGTAGTTTCATTGAAATTTAGTGAAAGGGAAACCCAGCAGGTGCCTGTTTTACTGGTAGTAAAAGAAAATTAGGCAGCAATTGTTTAAAAGGGGTTGAAATTGTTTACATTGAAGACATAGAGGTCTGTGTATATTTGAAAGGAACGTTCACCAGGGTTGAAGGCTGTACTGTTCTTGATGAAAATGACATGGAAAATAGTCCCTTCTTATTTTAAACCTCCCTTTGCTCTTTGTCTCCTAATTTTAGCACCAGGAAGCAATAAGCAAATCTTGATGGAAAATAGGCTGAAGCAAGAGGCAAGTCTCAAAGTTTAATCAAAGTGATGTATGGAGAAAGCTCTTTAAGATGTGGGATTCTCTCTCTCTCTCTCTCTCTCTCTCTCTCTCTCTGCTACTATTTCCACTTAGGCAGCTTCATGTGCTTGACCTTACTGAGTAAAGATGTGCTGGGTTTGACATTTCATAAAAGGACAAAGACTGAAGAAATGAGTGGTGCCTTACACTTCAGCCAAGAGCCCTCTGCCAGGGCCTGGAGGGCAATGAGAAATTCATCAGCCCATCACTCAGCCTTCATTTCTCGCCATGGCAACACAAAGGGGCTTCTAGTGTGGTCCATATGGAAGCTCCATCTTGAAAGCTGAACTGCCTGCTAGGGAATGGTGGGAATGCCCTGTCTACCCCTGGTCTGCAGCCAGTGGCCCAAATATAAAGACTAGCCTGATATTTCAGGATGGACAGTTGCATGCTGTCTTATTGACATCAGTGGCTCATTTGCTGGGCTTTGAATTTTACTTTTTTTTTTTTTTTAACTTTTAGAGATTGCTTTTCTGTTTATCAAAAGGCCTGAAGGGCTACTATCAATGAACTTTTGGCTGCTAGAAAAGGACACCATTTCAAACCTACTGGGGAGACAGGGGAATGAATATGCTAGAGAGCTCATCAAGTACACAAATCTCAAGGAAAATTCTGTTTGGTCTAGATTGAATCAAATGACGAGTCTTGAAGCAGTTAATGTACTAATGTAGCTAGGAATTAAATAGTAAGACTGGCTAACCCAATATTTGTCCAAATGTGGGGTGAAGGTCTAGAGAAACTGGATCATTATCATTTCTCACTCATTTGTTCTTTTGCCTTGTTTTAAAGTGCCTGTTTATTGCCCAGGAACCACTGTGAACGTTAGGTTGAGCATTAACCAAAACAGGCAATTCCTGCTTGGTGAAATTTGTACTCTATTTTTTAAAATTATTTATTTATTATGTATATAGTGTGCAGAAGAGGGCACCAGATCTCATCATAGATGGTTCTGAGCCACCATGTGGTTGCTGGGAATTGAACTCAGGATCTCGGGAAGAACAGTCAGTGCTCTTAACCTCTGAGCCATCTCACCAGCCCCGAAGCTTGTACTCTTATAGCAGGAAGTGGCCAAGAAGATGAAAATATAAAATACATATAGAATTCTAGGTGATGGAGACTGTGGTAGAAAGAAAGGGTGGGCTGGCTTTGTGGCTTTCTACAAAGTGGATGGAGGCAGCTCATGGAGGAAGGAAGGTGTGGCAGTCCTGAAGGACGCCACAGAGTAAGACTTGCAGACTGGAAGAAGAGCCTTCTGAGAGAAAGATGGGAGCCTAAGCTGCTGAAGCAGAGCCTGTGGGAGCAACAGGAGAGGCTGCATCCACTGAGAGACAGGACTCCTGCTTCTTCATGCTCAGTAGTACCTAAAGATCCCACTGTTTGCTGTTGCTTCTTCCCTGGTTGATTATACTAATTTAAAAAAAAATTAAAGATTTATTTATTCATTATGCATGCAGTGTTCTGCCTGCATGCATGCCTGCACACGAGATCTTATTATACAAATGGTTATGAGCCATGAAGTGGTTGTTGGGAACTGAACTCAGGACCTCTGGAAAAGCAGCTAGTGCTCTTTACTAACCTCTGAGCCATCTCTATTTTTTATTTTGTATGCATGAGTATTTTGCCTGCATGTATGCTATAGGTGTCTGGGCGTTTGATCCCCTGGAACTGACATTACAGAGGATCGTGAGCTGCCATGTGGGTGCTGGGAAGATTATATTAATTTGAGACTGGGGAAAATATTTAAGTATTTAGCTTTCACTCAGTTACTCATCCATTCCTTTATTCAGTGGACACCTGGTGAGTACCTACTATGTGCCAGATGTAAGAGAATTCACAAGTGAGCAGCACTTCCCCTCCACTAAAGATAGGGTTTCTCTGTGTGTCACTGGCTGTCCTGGAACTTGCTCTGTAGATCAGGCTTGCCCTCAACTCAGATTGGCCTCTCTCTGCCTTCAGAGTGCTGGGACTAATGGTGTACAGCACCACCACCTGGCAATAAGCAACACTTAAAAAAATAGAATTGTTTATTTATTTTTTTAGAGTTTAATATATATTCAATATGTTTTGATCTTACCCCCTATTCGCCTACCCTTGGCTCTCCAAAACACCCCTTTCCAACTTTATGTCCTTTAATAAACAGTCCATTGAGTCCACCCAGTTAGTGCTGCACAAGTATGTGGGGCTGTCCAGTGGAACATGGGTAATCCTCCCTCCCTTGGTAGCTGTCATCTGCCCATAGCTCCTCAGCTATGGCTGGGGCCTCATGAGGCCCTCCCCATCCATATAGTACCCCACCTTAGTGGAAGACCACAGATGTCAGTGTCACATGAGAGGTGCCCAGCCTGACCTAAGAATTCCACATATGGTGCAGTACCCTCACCTGCTCTGTAAATGGCTCCATGCCCAGGACCTGCAGCTTCTGGCTCATCAGTGATAGCTCCCAGTAGTCTTGCAGTCAAGGACTAAAGGATGCATTTTTCCCTTACCCCCGCTGTGCTTGAGAAGCCAGGTGGATAGAAATATGGATGGATGTCACCAAGTTCCAGGCTGGAGACAGGAAACAGCATCTGTGGTCACTGCTCAGCTGCCTTACCATGGGGAGGTTCTGCGGTCATGTCACCAGCCGCTCTCTTATAAATCCTTGCCTTGGAGTAGAATTTTCTTCATGATCCTCCATAGCCATGCCTGTCATGAGGTGAACAAGAAGAGAACCAAATGGCCACTAGACTTCTAGGGCTGCCGCCCCCTCCCCCATTTCTTTCCTTTTGTTCATTAAAACAAAATTAATTACAAAAAAAGAAAAACAATACTCAACTTCATATGAAATAACAAGAAACCCAGGATCGCCAAAACATCCTGCTTAATAAAAGAACTTCAGGAGGCATTACCATCCTTGACTTCAACCTATACTATAGAGCTATAGTAATAAAAACATCCTGGTACTGGCATAAAAACAGATATGTAGATCAAGGGAATTGAATCAAAGTCCCGGACATTTACTCGTACACCTCTGAACACCTGATTTTCAACAAAGAGGCCAAAAATATCCAATGGAAAAAAGATAGTATCTTCAACAAATGGTGCTGGCACTGGATGGTAGTATGTAGAAGAATGCAAATAAATCCAAATCTATCACCTTGTATAAAACTCAAATCCAAGTGAATCAAAGACCTCAACATAAACTCAGCCACACTGAACTTGATAGAAAAGAAAGTGGGAGGTACCCTTCAATGCATTGACACAGGTGACCACTTCCTAAATATAATTCCAGTAGCACAGACACTAAGAACAACAATTAATACATGGGATCTTCTGATACTGAGAAGCTTCTGTAAGGCCAAGGATACTGTCAATAAGACAAAATAACAGCCTACAGAATGGGAAAATCTCTTCACCAACCCTACAACTGATACATGACTGATTTCTAAAATATACAGAAAATTCAAGAAGCTAGAGCTGAAAACCCTAAATAACCCAATTTAAAAAATGGGGTTCAGATCTAAAAAGGGAATTCTCAGCAGAAGAATTACAAATGGCTGAAAGGCACTTGAAAAAGTGTTCAACATCTTTAGCTAACAGAGAAATGCAAATCAAAACAACTTTGAGATACCACCTTACATTTGTCAGAATGGCTAAGATTAAAAACACAGATGACAGCCTATGCTGAAGAAGATATGGAGCAAGGGGAACACTTCTCCATTGTTGGTGGGAGTGTAAACTTGTGGAGCCACTCTGGAATGCAGTATGGTGGTTCCTACAAAAACTGAGAATCAATCTTCCCAAGGACCAAGCAATACCAATATTGGGCATATACACAAAGAATATACATTCACACTCCAAAGGCATTAGCTCAACTATGTTCATAGCAGCATTATAATAGCAAGCACCTGGAAACAACCTAGATGCCCTTCAACTGAAGAATGGATGAACAACTTGTGGTACATCTACACAATGAAGTACTACTCAGCAGTAAGAAAAAATGATAACCTAAAATTTGCAGGCAAATAAATGAATTTAGAGAATATCCTCCTGAGCAAGGTATCACAAATACAGAAATATAAGTATGAGATGTATTCACTCATTAGTGGACTTTAAACAAAAATCAAAGCATTTCCAAGCTGCAAACCACAACCACTGAACACCATGGGATCTGAAGCACCTTGGACTGGCACCTTGGAGCCAATTCTTTCCAAAGGAACACCTGACCCAGTCTTGATGTTGGGATGAGGAAAGAGATCTGCCTGGAATGGATGATGAACTAAGCCACCTTGGGATCTTGGGACCTCCTGCTCTTGCTGAGGAGGAGATAAGGAGATGGGGAGAAGAGAAAGTGACTGGGAGGGGCAGGAGGGGGAAGGGAGTTTGAACAAGGGGATAAATGGATAAAAAATTGAGACTTTATATATCATAAAAAAGTTTAAAAAAAGATGTGGGAAAAATGCCAAAAAACAAAACAAAACAAAAGGCAAAATTGGAAGTGGAGGAACACCAGTCATCTCTTTATTCTAGTGTTTTTTGCTAATACACTAATTTACTTTCTCTGTAGATATTCAAATATCAATAATAAAAAAGATTGTAGAATTTGTCTTAATAAGTTTTCTTCCCTTTGATATCAGAAACTGATTTCACTTACAATTTCTTTTTTTCACTTTGGTGAAGAGGAGAGGCAAACTATCTTGAGCTTAAGTATTACTCAAAGTCCTTTGAGCTCTGTCTTTCTTCTCAGAGCTTCTGAATGGATCAGTCAGTGTAAGTTCAACTTGTTCCCCATCTGGAGCATCTCTTCCCTATACCAGAATCACTTCCAGGTCGAAACACAGGTAACAGCAGCTTTTATTGTTTTCTCTTTTATGATCTCATGTACTTGAGAAAATTTCAGATGCATGACATGAGCAGAATTGATGAGGAAGCCCTATTGGTTGTGTTAGATGTGGTTGGCCGGCTGCATCTGAAAACAGGAGTTCAGCACTAGATATTTCTTTCTGAGTGTGCTGTGACATGTGTGCTAATAAAGTAAGATAGAAAGGTCTATGGAGTTAATCATTCTTTAACTGTGTCAAATGTTTATATGTTATATATCTTGAAGAAATCGTAAAAGAATTCAAGTAACATGGCTCAGTGTGTAAAGTACTTGAACTGTAAGCCTGACTGACTACCTGAGTTTGACGCCTGGGACTCACATAAAGATGGAATGAAAGGACTCACTTGGTAATGTTATCCTCTGGACACACATACCATGACTCAGTTGCCCCCTCATTCCCCAAAATCTCAATTGTAATACATAATAATTTTAGAAACTCTGTAATAGAAGTTGCTTTTTTCTCTGCAAATAAATAATATTTGAGTAATTCCACAAAACTTCATAAATTAAAAAAAAATTAGGGCAGAATCAATCAATGCACTATTTGTTTTTCATATTATCTGTTTGCTATTATCTCAATTATGAATGCAATGAGCAAGGTGAGTTATAGATATTTACTATTTAATAATATGTTGATATATATGATCAGGTTGGGTCCTTTATGGGCATTTACTAATTATCACTACTTCATAGTGACAAAATTTAATTTTATACAGGCTTCTCTGGCAATATTGTATACTAGTATAGAATATGTAAAATAACCATGTATAGAGAATGATTTGAGATTGAAATTTCAGGTTGTATTTAGCTATGTAACTCTCTATTGGCCCCACAACACACCCTAGAAATAACCCTTTCTACTTTCCTGGTTGCTACAGTTAATTTAGGTTATATAGGATGTCTAAAGTCTTGAAGCAAGAAGCCTTAAAAGCGAAAAAATATGTGGTATTTGTCTTTGTGGGTCTGGATTACCCCATAAATCAGGTGCTTTCCTAGTTCCATGAATTTCTCAGGCCTGACCCTGGAGAAGAATGTGCAGGCAGTGGCTGGGTGGAGAGGTTTAGATATCTCAGGTGTTTGGACTTACCCCAAGGAATATTTATGTGCCTTGTGGACCAAAATGTTAATTACCTTAAAAAATTTTTGTTAGAAAATTGCACCCTGGGTCTTCCAGGGGCCTTCACAAGGGCAGAGTCTAGATACAAGGTAACGTTGACCAAACAGAAACCACTGCTACAGCTGCAGATATCAGCAAATCAAAAGCCCCTTCCCCTGGCTGAAAGAAGGGTGTGGGAAAACGCATATATATTTAAGGCTTTCTCCTTTTAATGAAATTGGGTTTACTTGTTTTTAATAAAATTGGGGATAATGCTGTGGCCTTGACTTTCTGCCATCTTGCCCCAGGCCCCAAGGGAAATTAGCAAGGCCCTGAGCATAAAGTCAAACCCAACACCTGACCCTAAACCAGGCCTCACCCCAACACTTGGCACTAGCCTCATGGGTCTTTTTGGCTTCACTGTTGACTATCCATAATGTGGAATTATTTTTGCTAATGTTGCAGGGTTTTTTTGTTTGTTTGTATTGTTTTTTATTTTTGCCTGGTGTTATCATCCTTGTTCTAGATGTGAGTGACTGTCTCTTCCACTCTGGTTGCCTATATGGGGTTCTTCAGCCCCTGTCTTTCAGCTGGGTGTTATGTTCATATCCCTTTGTTTCTTTACAGTAAGGTAGTCCTTATCTTTGAGTGTTCCTGTCAATCTCAAGCTTCTTCAGGCCCCACTTTTCTTTTTTCCCCCAATGTTTGTTTGTCTGTTTAAGTGGTTAGGAAGCCACACAAAATTTCTTTTCAGGTTTGCCCAGCATTTCCACATAAGAACGGACCACCTAGGAAATGAAATCAGTGCCTGACTTTTTGCATAAGCTGATCACCAGGCAAGAACTCAAGGGAGTACACTGTACAAAAAAATTTCTTGGTCTAGCCCAGCTGGTCCCACAGCCATTTAGTTTCAAATTATCAAAAACAAATTATATTAATTGCAAGCTGCTAGGCCTGTGGTTCAGACATATTACTTGCTAAACTCTTAAACTAACTTGCTGATTCTTATCTTGTTTAGCCACATGGGGGTATGTTTTCTCAGAGCAGCATTCTTTTCTCTATATCTGCTGGTGTCTTTCTTTTCTTTTCCCCAGTTTTCTTAGTCTGTCAGTCCTGTCCATACATTCTTTCATTAGCCTTTTGGCTAATCAGCGTTTTATTAAACCAATATATACAATGGTAAATATTTACAGTGTATAAAAGCTCAATCCCACAGTAGCATATGGCTACTGGAGCCATGTCTAGAAGAAATCCCTCATTAACATAAGACACTGGTCCATAAACACAACTCTGCTTTGCTTGTTGTTTATCTTGCACTGTAGCCATGGCCAATATCCCTTTTCACTGCAGGGAAGCATACATTGGAGCTTTAAGTGCTTTTCAAATCAGTGGATGTTGTAAGTTTTTTGGTCCTTTTGGCGCCTGAGTTTGTAACCCTGCACGCGCAGCAGCGGTTGGAACTTGGTTTGCAGCAGATTTTGTCCCCCAATGAAATGAATCACATGCTTATATCTTTTACACTGTTTGGCCCATGTCTTAAGCACATTATTAACTAGCTTTTTCATCTTAATTCAACCTTGTTTGGTTGATGGTTTAGACTTATAGACTTGTAGTCTCTGACTAGCTTAAAATAATTATATAAATTTTAAATATAAAAATTATGTATATTTAATATATATATATAACATATATATAAAATATATAAAAACTATACAAAAGTCTAAATTATATTTGCTATTTTTTTAATTTTTAACTGTTAATAAAGTACAAAAATGTAATTACAAAGACTACTAACTTAAACAAACATATATTTTAAAAATATCTTAACCTTAAAATATATATCTAAAAATATATTACTTTTAAAAAATTCTAATTTTATTTCCACAAAAGATAAAAACCTATAAATGACTTTCAAGCTAACATAGTTTAGTCAACCAAACCCCCAATATTCAATAAAAATATAGTCACATCAACTTCAAGACTACTAAAATAATCCAGCCTCAAAACCGTCATAAAATTGCCAATGCCCCCTCAATCAACAAATAATAATAATAATAATAATAATAAACTACACCCAATTTCCAAAATATTATTTATAAATATTTATTTTTTATTATATATAATTAGTAGTCATAATATCTTTATAAAAAGGTATGTAATAAAATAATTTTAAAATTTATTCAATTTACTTTAATCCAAAAATCAACTGTTAATCTAAAAATATTTTACTAATTTAAATTTTAATTTATTAATACTAATTTAAAATTAATTTTATTATATTATATATGTATTTATGCTCTTGTTTAAAATATTCTGTTAATATTTTTTGTTTCACATAATTTAGAGAAAAGAGAATTTTTATTACTGTATGGCTTTTTTATCTATTCTGAATGTTTTGCTTTTTTATATAAAGTTTGATATTGATTTTCAAAACAAAAAAAATACCTCTCACAACCATCAAAAAAAGAAAAGAGAACATTAATAAAATTAAAATTGAAATAGTGTTCATATAAGATAAAAAAACAAAAATAAATTTTACTCCAGTCTTTATACAATCAACAAAATAGACGTAGAGGGTAAAAAGTGATGGTTATTTTTCAAAATGGTTATAATACACAGAGTGAAAGACTGATTTTCAAAAGGACTTCCAGCCTAAATAAGATCTGGAGAATCTAGTATCTTTTGTTCTTTTTCTAGAAAAATCATTGTCATTGTGCATTGCATAGTATGTGAGGAGTTGGAAACAGAAGAATGTATGAGAAACATGTTCTTGCATTTTGTTTTTAAAAGAGGTAACAAGAAGTCAACTGAAGATACTATTTTTGTGCCCCTCCACACTAATATTATATCATTAAAATTGAGGCAATCTTACAGAAAAAAATAAATAAAATTCCTTAATATATATAATTAAAAATACTGAATTTGTATTTAATCATCTATAATAACCAAATTTATGTTATAAATAATTATAAATAATAATATTAATTAAATTATTTAAGTATACAAAAATATACTTCAGTTAAATAAATAATCTTCAAACACTTCAAAACTCAACAAAATATAACATTTAAAATATTTTAAAAACGTGAACTTTTCTAATCAATAAAACAAATCTACTTCTAACAACACAAATCTAGTTCAAAAAAATAAATATTATAAAAACTCCATATAAGGGCTGGAGAGATGGCTTTTTTGTTAAGAACACTGATTCCTAATCCAGGGGACCTGGTTTCAATTCCCAGCACCTACATGGTAGCTCACAACTGTCTGTACCTCCAGTTTCAGAGGAACCAACTCCTCACACAGACACACACGAAAGTAAAACATCAATGGACATAAAAATTTTAAAAATTCATTTAAAATCTCCACATAAAATTTACTTTCATGACAAAAATTAACAATTAAAAAAAACTATTCTTACATTTGCCATTTAACAATATATTATATAAATTAAACATACAAAATTTATTACAAAAAACCTCTAAAATTGAACAAAACAAGCCAAAATAATACTTCAATTTCCTACTTCACGAAAAAAATGTGAACCATCCTTCAAAACACACAAAAAAACAAGTAACAAACTATACAAAAAAAAAAAAAAAACAGTTCTTCAAATTTCCTACTTCACTAAAAACTTTGCCAAAAACTTTAAGCCTATAGCACCCTTGCCAGCAAGGAAAGCGCAACACCCAGGATCTTCTTTCAGCAGTTTATTCGGGACCTTTACAATTGTTCTCTCTTTGTTCTTCTCTCTGCTTCTCCTTCTCCTCCTTCCCTGGGAAAACCCCGCCCACTGACTAGAAACTCTCAGGGCATCCAATCCCAATAAGCCATGTGAGCACAGCTCATAGGTCCACATACGCAACAGCAAACCATGCCCCAGGCTCAAGCCAAATGAGTTGTTTATCAAAAGAGAGCACTCACCCACAGCGGGGTGGGTGGAGGCCGGAAATCAGCACCATCTTTAGGGTGCAGCAGCAGGCAGCTCTCTACAATAGACTAGAAAAAAATAACCCAATATTACAAAAAAAAACTTTTTATAACTGTCCAAACAAACAAATATCATCTCTACCATTTCTGCATTTTAAAAGTTACATACAATTTCTATTCACACAAATAACATTGTATCCTTCTATGGTCTTCAATATAGTTAAAAATTAATTAATTATGAATATATTTTTTTATTTTGAAAAATATATTAAATATGAGTCTTTAAACTCACAAAATAAAAAATAATATATTTTCTTTAATTTTACTAAATACAAATTAATTATTATAACTGTAATTCTTACTTAAATATTTTAAATATATAATTTTCCTACATTAAAATTAAGATCTTTCTTTTTAATCAAACAAAAAATAATGTGAGATGGCTTTCTATATGCTATAAATAGCATTCTTTAATAAAACATCTATTTTGGCCTATGGCAGGCATTTTAGAAGTAGGCCAGGAAATCGGAGCACAGATTAAAAAAATTCAAAAAAGACACCATCCAACCACTCAAAAATCTACATATAAATAACACAAAGAAACCACAAACCACATAACAAAACAAATTAATAAAAATAAATTGAATTAAAATACAAAAACTATCAATGTACCTAAGCCATAAGCCAAACAGCATAAAATTAATATAACCCTTTATATAATTATTTGAAACTAGAAAAGTCCAAAATTCTAAACCTTTAGCCAAACAAGCCAAAAACTCATACTACACCTTGTCTCAAATACAGACAAAAATCATTTCATAAACCTAGTATCTCTAGGTACCTGAGGTTTTCATTTAAGTAATTTAATAACTGACATTGGTTTTTAAATAAATGAACTTCTAGAGGGAGATCACTTAGAAATGAACTTGGAGGGACTGAAGCCCTGGAGAACAGGACAGCAGAGAACTGACATTAAGAATAGCTGGGACCTGTTATGATTGTTTCTTTGTGACCAAACAGGATATGAGGTGTGTTATTATTATATTTTTCCCCCTTACAGAAGTTCCTTCAGCTCCAAATGAAGGCAGGCACTTACTGGATTGGATTATCATATAATACAAATGAAAGCAAATGGCTATGGATTGACAATGGCCCCGTTAAAATGTAGGTTTCCTGAGCCCCCACACTCACACTGCTGCACAGTTGGGAGGATGCTGTGCAAAGGCTTTTTCTCACATTCCACAAGGCTTTTCCCTATGTCAGGGGATCTCACAGGTAAGGACAAGATGCCTAAGGCAGTGTCTCAGCAAGTGTTAGACAGGTAAGAGGTAAAGGCAAGTGGATCTCCACATGTTTGGGAAGAGCCTTATCTATATATCTTATATATCCTGAATCTTTCTATACAGAATGGTCTAGAAGCTGACTGCCAATGGTGTAATTGTGTGTTCTAAGATGCACAGGGCACAAGGAAGTCAACATCTTAAGATTATGTGAAGTGAGTGGATCACCTGATAAATACTATGAATGTGCATATCAGAAACATTCACATAATTTGTTTCTGTAGTTAGCTTATAATTGCTTGTTACTTATAAATATAAGAAGAATTTTACATATACATACATATACATATGTACCTTCAATTTCAAGAAGTAATATTATATAAACTCCAAGTTTTATGTTAATTTGTAATTTTATAGAAAACTCCATTATTTTTATTATTTTATTTCTGTTGAATAATTTAATATATGTTGCCCCAAACAAACAAACAAACTAACAATCACGCAAAGGTTCTCAAACCACCAAAGAAAAAAAATGAATCTTTTGCGTTGGTCAGCTATGAACTTCCTAACTAGTGGGTATCAATAAGGCCTTTTATATATCTTGCATTTTGGTTGATCCACCTTTTATTCTCTCTTGTCCATTATTTTTCAGGGTTTGTTTATATTTTAATCCTTTAATTTTTAGGGCCCCCTGACTGCCTTCATACTACATATTGGTAATTTTTCCTGTTTAGTGACTCTTTTAGAAATACAAATTTTTTGAAAATTCCCAATAATTGTTCTGTTCTTTAATATCTTTGTTAGTTACATTTTAAAGTACCTTTTATATAATTTTAAAATAAATTTTATTGTTATTGTTTTGATATAGGGATTTATGTCACCCAGGCTGGTCTTGAACTCTTGATCTTTGTATCTCCATCTCTCAAGTACTGCGACTACAGGCAGGAGTGACTACCCTTTATCTTTAAATAGATATCAACTATACTTATTTTACAGGTGTTAATTGGTAGTCCAATTGTCTGTACTTTGGTAAGCTTAATTACTGTTTCTGCAGGGTTTTGTTCATGATGGCATTTTCTTTCATCTCTAACTGTTGCAGAAACTATCTAAGATATCAATAGTGAAACTTTCCTAGGAATCTTTCATTAAGTGCCTGAACCATGGCAGGTCTGGCACAATTCTATTTAAATGTAGACTTGTCAATGTAGACAGCTAGATTCCAAACTTGCAAGAAAATAACTTTCTTCACTCCTCCAAGGACACTCTTGTGCAGGCTGTCATGAGCTTCTCGACAGAGAATAGAAATATTTACAAGATGTGTTAATATGTTCAAATCATACAGATTAACACTTATTATTTTTGGATTTTCTATATGAAGTATCTTTTCATACAGGCTAGTTCTGATCCTTTGCAGTTATCTTCCAAGCACTAGAATTTGAGGTGCTTGCTACTATGAAAAGCCACAGAGTTAAATATGTACATCACCTACATTACCACACAGTGTAAAATGAACAGGCAGCAACATTTAAAGTGAGGTGCTAGGGGCAGAGGTTAAATTTTTTTTTCATTTTTTGATTTTTGTTTATTATGAATAGTCATATTTTTATGCATGTATACTCTTATTCAAATTCCCTTCCCCCTCCGCTCCTCCCAGTCACTCTCTCTTCACTCTATCAATTTATCTCCTCCCCAGCAAGGGCAGGAGGTCCCATGGTCCCAAAGTGGTTTAGTTCAGTATCCACTCCAGGCAGATCTGTTATCTTCAACTGAACATCAAGACTGGCTCAAGTGTTCCTCTGGAGGGAATGGGCTCCAAGGTGCCAGTCCAAGGCTTTTTAGATCCCAAGCTGTTCAGTGGTTATGGTTTGCAGCTTGGGCATGCTTTGCTTTATGTTTAAAGTCCACAAATGAGTGAGAACATCCCCTGCTTATCTTTCTGAGTTTGTGATACCTCACTCAGAAGGATATTCACCAAATCCATCCATTTGCCTGCAAATTTTAGGATATCATTTTTTTTCTGATTGCTGAGTAGTATTCCAATATGTAGATGTACCACAGTTTGTTAATCCATTCTTCAGTTGAGGGATATCTAGGTTGTTTCCAGGTTCTGAATATTACGAATAATGTTACTGTGAACATAGTTGAGCAAATGCCTTTGGAGTGTGAATGTACATCTTTAGGGTATATGTCCAGTAGTGGTATTGCTGGATCCTTGGGGAGATTGATTCCCAGTTTTCTGAGAAACCACCATACTGCATTCCAGAGTGGCTGAACAAGCTTATACTCCCACCAAAAATGGAGGAGTGTTTCCCTTGATCCCCAATCTCTCCAGCATAGGCTGTCATCTGTGTCTTTTACTTAGACAACCTGACAGGTGTCAGGTGATATCTCAAAGTTGATTTGATTTGCATTTCTCTGATGGCTGAAGATGTTGAGCACTTTTTCAAGTGCTTTTCAGACATTTTTAATTCTTCTTCTGAGAATTCCCTTTTTAGTTCTGAGCCACATTTTTTCATTGGGTTATTCAAGGTTTTGGGCTCTAGTTTCTTGAGTTTTCTATATATTTTAGAGATCAGTCCCCTGTCACTTCTAGGGTTGGTGAAAATCTTTTCCCATTCTGTAGGCTGCTGTTTTGACTTATTGACTGTGTCCATGGCTTTATAGAATCTTCTAAGTTTCAGGAGGTCCCACTTATTGATTGTTGGTCTTAGTATCTGTGCCACTGGTGTTATATTTAGGAAGTGGTCACCTGTGACAATTCGTTGGAGGGTATTTCCCACTTTCTTTTCTATCAGGTTTAAAGTGGCTGGGTTTATGTTGAAGTCTTTGATCCACTTGGATTTGAATTTTGTGCAGGGTGACAGGCTTGGATCTATTTGCATTTTTCTACACACTGCCATCCTGCTATGCCAACACAATTTGTTAAATATACTATCTTTTTTCATTGAATATTTTGGGCCTCTTTGTCAAAGATCAGGTGTCCATAGGTTTTTGGGTTAATGACAGAATCTTCAATTCATTTCCATGGATTAACAGGTCTGTTTCTATGCCAGTACCAGGCTGTTTTTATTACTGTAACTCTGTAGCATAACTTGAAGTCAGGGATGGTGATGCTTCCTGAAGTTCTTTTGTTGAGCAAGATGTTTTTTGCAATCCTGGCAATCCTGTTATTCTGATTGAAACTGAGTATTGTCCTTTCAAGGTCTGTAAAAAAATTGTGTTGAGATTTTGATGAGAATTGCATTGAATCTGTAGATTGCTTTTGGCAGGATTGCCATTTTTAAAATATTGATCCTATCTATTCAGGAACATAGGAGGTCTTTCCATTTTCTGATATCCTCTTCAATTTCTTTCTTCAATGATTTAAAGTTTTTCTCTAATAGATCTGTTACTTCTTTGGTTATAGTTACTCAAAGGTGTTTAATACTATTTTCAGCTTTTATAATGGGTGATGTTTTCCTTATTTCTCCTTCAGCCATTTTATCATTAGTGTATAGGAGGGCTATTGATTTCTTTGAGTTAATCTTGTATTCTGCTACATTGCTAAAGGTGTTTATCAGTTATAAAAGTTCCCTATATCACTTATGTATATAATCATATCATCTGCAAATAGAGATACTTTCACTTCTTCTTTTCCATTTTGTCTAGTGCCTCATTTTAGTGGAATTGCTTTGAGTTTTTCTCCATTAGCTTTGATGTTAGCTGTTGTCTTCTTGTAAATTGTCTTTATTATATTTAAATATTTTCCCTGTATGCCTGATATCTCCAGGACTTTTATCATAAAAGAGTGTTGGATTTTGTCAAAGACTTTTACAGCATCTAAGGATATGATCATGTGTTTTTTTTCCTTCAGTTTGTTTATATGATGGATGACATTTATGTTTTTTTTTTGTATTTTGAACCATCCCTGCATTTCTAGGATAAAGCCTACTTGATCGAATGGATGATATTTTTTTTTATATATTGTTGTATACAGTTTGATAGAGTTTTGTTGAGAATTTTAGCATCAATACTCATGAGGAAAATTTGTCTGTAATTTGCTTTCTTTGTTGCATCTTTGAGTGGCTTGGGTATTAGGGTAATTGTGGCCTCATAAAAAGAGTTTGGCAATATTCATTCAGTTTCTACAGTGTGAAACATTTTGAGGAAGGTGTATTGATAATAATAGTTCTTCTTTGAATGTCTGGTGGAATTCTGCACTGATACCATCTGGACATGGGCCTCTTTTACCTGGGAGGCTTTTAATGAGATCTTCAATTTCCTACAGGGTTATAGGTTTTTTTAGGTATTTAACCTGATCTTGATTTAATTTTGTTAAATGGTCCCTGTTCAAAAAGGGTTTCCCATTTTTGTGAAGTATAAATTTTCAAAGTATGCCCTGATAGTTCTCTGGATTTCCTGGGAGTCTGCTATTATGTCCTCGTTTTCATTTCTGATTTTGTTGATTCGGATTCTATCTATCTATCTATCTATCTATCTATCTATCTATCTATCTATCTATTCATTTATCTATCTATCAACTATCTATCTATCTATCTTTCTCTCTGCTTTTTGGTTAGTTTAGATAGAGGTTTATCTGTCTTGTTCACTTTCTCAGAGAACCAACTCTTTGATTCATTGATTCTCTTTGTACTGTTTTTTTTTTGCTTCAATTTTACTGATTTCACCTCTTAGTTTGATTATTTCCTGCCGTCTAATCCTTCTAGGTGAGTTTGCTTCTAATTGTTTTCAGGATTTAAGCTGTACTGTTAGTGTGGGATTTCTCTAGGTTTTTATATAGGCATCTAGTGCTATACATTTTTCTTTGAAGTCTGCTTTCATTGTGTTCCACAAGTTTGGGTATGTTGTGTATTCATTTTCATTAAATTCTAGGAAGACTTTGATTTCTTTCTTAATTTCTTCGTTTACTCAGAGGTGGTTCAGCCGAGTGATATTTAGTTTCCATGAGTTGGTAGGCTTTCTGTGATTTTTGATGTTGTTGAACTCTAACTTTAGGCCCTGGTGGTCTGATATGATACAAGGGATTATTTCCATTTTTTGTATCTATTGATATTTGCTTTATGACCAATTATGTAATCAATTTAAGAGAAAGTACCTTGTGGTGCTGAGAAACATGTATGTTTCTTTGTGGTTTGTTTGAAGCTTCTCTAAATATCTATTAAATCTGTTTCCATGATGACCTTTGTTAAACTCCTTATTTCTCTGTTGAGTCTCTGTCTGGTTGACCTGTTCAAGGGTGAAAGTGGGGTATTGAATTCTCCCATTTTTAGGGTGTGGGAATTGATGTGGAATTTGAGGTTTAGTAGTGTTTCTTTTATATATGTAGGTGCCCTTTTATTAGGGGCATAAATATTCAGGATTGAAATCTCATCTTGATCAATTTTTTACTGAGATGAGTAAGTAATGTCCATCCTGGTCTCCTTTAATTGAGTTTACTTTGATGTCTACTTTGTTAAATATTAGGATGGCAATACCAGCTTTTTTCCTAGGTCCATATGATTGGAAAATCTTTTCCCAACCCTTTACTTTGAGCCTGTGTCTGTCTTTGTGGTTGAGGTGTGTTTCTTGTATGCAGCAGAAGGATGGCTCTTGTTTTTGTATCCATTGTGTTGTGTGTGTGTGTGTGTGTGTGTGTGTGTGTGTGTGTGTTTTATAGATGAATTGAGTCCATTGATATTAAGGGATATTAGTGAACACTGATTGATATTTCCTGGTTTTTTTATTGGTAGTTTGTATGTATTTTCTTTCTCTGGGCTTTTCCTCTGTGGGATTATTGATTGTTTGTGGTTTCATGGGTGTATCTGAGATCCTTAAGTTGGAGTTTTTTCCCTATTATTTTCTGAAGTGCCAGATTTGTAGATAGGTATTGTTTAAGTCTGACTTTGTCATTAAGGATTTTGTTTACTCCATGTAAGATGATTGATAGTTTTGCTGGGTATAGTAGTCTAGGTTGGCAGCCATGCTCTTTTAGTGCCTGTGTAACTTCTGACCAAGACCTTCTTGCTTTCATTGTTTCCATTGAATAGTCAGGTGTGATTCTGATGGGTCTCCCTTTATAGGCAAGTTGGTCCTTTACTTTTGCAGCTCTGAAAATTTGTTCTTTGTTCTGTATGTTTTTTTCACTTGATTATTAAGTGGTGAGCAGACTTTTTTGGGAGGTCAAATCTATTTTGTGGTCTGTAAGCTTCTTATATAGGAATTCCCTTCTTTAAGTTGGGAAAGTTTTCTTCTATGATTTTATTCAATACATTATGTGTGCCTTTGAGCTGGTATTCTTTTCCTCCTTCTATTCGTATGATTCTCAGGTTAAGCTTTTCACGGCATTCCACATTTCCTGGACATTCTGTGTTATGGCTTTTTTGGTTTTTATATATTCTTTGACTGATGAATTTTTTTCTGCTATTGAATCTTCCACTCCAGAAATTCTCTCTTCCATCTCTTGGATTCTGTTGTTTATACTTGTATTTGTAGATACAGCTCTTTTCTTAAGATTTTCAATTTCTACCTTTGCCTCATTTGTGCCTTTTTTACTGCTTCTATTTCAATTTTTATTTCCTGGAGTGTTTCTTTCATTTTTTGCTTTTCCGTTTCTTGGTTTTCTTTGAAGGATATTTTCATCTTTTCCAGTTTTCTGTTTGTATTTTCTACTATTTCTTTAAGGGAATTTTTTATATACTCTTTTAAGACTTCAATAATCTTCATAAAAGTATTTATTTTTTGCTGTTGTTTTCTTCTATTTTCTCTTTATTGCTCTATTCAAGTCTTGTAGTTGTAGAACCTCCACTTTCTTCTGGTTGTTCTGTATATTTTTATATATATTTTTGCACTGGTGTCTGCCCATGGTTTCAGTGGTTCACACTTAGTCAGCTGGTAGTCAGTTGTGGCTAGAGGCCTTTGTGTTTCCTGCCTGCTCTGAGCAAGGGGTCTGCTCAATCTCCGACTCTGCTCTGTACAAGGGTCTGAGTTTCAAAAGCCTCAGTCCTTCTCTGATGATTCAGTTCACTCTGGAATTGGGGCCCGGTCATGTGAGATCCCTTCTTTTAGTTGTTGCTGGAGGAGGCCCCTCACAGCTAAAGCCTAGTCCCTGTGTGCTAGCAATAGTCTGAGATCAGACCCTTGGGTGTGACCCTGATCCTGGAGAGGAATTCTACAGACAGGCTGCCCAGGAGCTGGAATTTGCTTACCTGAGGCTCTGCTCTGGTTAGGGGTCTGAGTTTCTTAAAGTATGTGTTTTATATCTCTAAAACCACACAAGTTACACGCCTCTAATTTCATTTATTTACATATATCCTTTTGTACTGCCTATTAGTAGAATGAGCGACCGTTATGCTCTGTTGATTCTTTGGGAGTCTCAGCTTTACTGAACCACAATCTGTATAGGAATGTGCTTTTTGACTGTACATGAATGCATTAAATACAGTTTTAATTACTAGTTAATGTTTTATCAAGGTCTTACTCCATAACCATCTGTTCTGGTTTATAGTCCTCCTAAACCAGCCACCCCAAAGCTGGTTATAGACATATAGCACATTTTTGTGTTTTAGTTTTGATTTATCATTTTAAATTATTTTTTTTACCTAGTTGTGGATTTAGTAGTCATGATCTGTCAAGGATTTCAGTTGTGCTGCATGCAGGGAAGTGAGTTGATCGCCATGTTTCTGTGAAGTACCAATAGTTCTGAAGAGTGAGAGGAAAGAGGAAAACAATCACCAGCCTCTTCTGTGACTGCCTTACACATGTCACTTTTCCCTTAAAGCAAAGGCATATATAGTGCTGTCCTTTGTGCCACATGCATTTATTTCTTCTTTTTTAGAACTGTTTTTATTGCAAGAAGTATCAGAGGAAAACAATGTAGTATAAAGTTTTCCCATAAGAATACTGAAAATTAATTTAACTTGCTCACACACAAAATATTAGCAGTGTGAAGTAGATAAGAACTTGAGTTGTGATCAAAAGATTATTTTTGTCTTTAATTTTATTCCATTTTTGTCTATGTATTCACCTATGCTATGGCACTCAGGTCACAGTACAGGTATAGTTAGAGTACCATGCAAGGAATCATTTCTTTCCTCTTGTGTGGAGTCTGATCTGAACTCTGGTTGTCTGGTCTGGTGCCAATGGCCTCTACCCACTGAGCCATGTCACTGGCCCAAGACAATTTTTGATTATTTTGGAGAAAGTGAAAATATTATATCGATATAATCATGATTAATTACATATTCTGTACATTTGGGTCAATAGAGCTTGTTTTTAAAACCTTAGGCTTAACTAATACAGCTTTAGATTTAAATAACTATCATTACGTTTTTTAAAATTTCATTATGATTTGACAGTAATGAGATCACTAAATAAGACAGAAAGAAATGTATTTTCCAGTTTAAAGGGTATAGCTTATGATAACTGTGTTAGAACTCACTTCTGTATCTATAGATAGAAAGTGGATAAATTCTCTGATTCAGTGTGCAGTATAAAAGAAAGGTAAAAATGAAACATGATCATCTTTGTTGGTTTCCTGCGATAATCTCTGTCTACTTACTGAGGTTTTAACTACCAGTCTGCTATAAAAGTAGGGTGATGAGCTGGAAAGGGAAAAAAATGTTTTCCTGAAATTTGACAACACAGCAGAAGCCATTTTCCTTTCTTATACATACAGTAGCTTTGGACTATAGAATGGATGCCTTTGGTCCAAGGCCCTGAGAATTGCTCTGTTTCTTTCCTGAATGGTCCACAGAAGTTAATATATACCTGTAATAAATCATGCTCATTTATCATCACTAAAAAAAAAAAAAAAAAAAACAAAAAAAAAACATTTCCATGGCTTTGATAGGACAATTGAGTAGTAGGATGCAGTTGTGGATTTCTGTTTGTTAGTTAGTTGGTTAGTTACTGTTTGATTTTTTGCATGTAGAAGAATTCACTATCTTTAGAATCCATTTTTTGCGGCAAAATACAATATCAGAATTTCTGAATAGTTTCTAGACTAGTTCAAAAAACTCTTACAACTTTCCACAATGCACAGGTTCTCTCTCTTTCTCTCTCTCTCTCTCTCTCTCTCTCTCTCTCTCTCTCTCTCTCTCTCTCTCTCTCTTTCTGGCTGTCTCTGTCTCTCTCACTCTCATTTGATAATGAATTAAAACTCCATGGACACAGTAATATTTGTTGAGGTTAGCAGCATGTGAAAATTCAAAAATTATAATCTTATAGATCAACAAATTCAAGGGCAACCTATGATACAGAATATCTTTGAGGTCATTGTGCTACAGAGTGAAATTCTGTCTCATAAAGCCTGATAATAATAATACTAATAATAATACTGAGTCTTTCATAAATATTTTTAGAGGCCAGCAAATTTTTGCAATATTATACCAAAACAATTAAACTCAATAAGTTTATATTGATTTAGTATTTTGTTCTAACCCCCAAATCCATATTGTTCTTTTGATATTTTTATTTAAAATTTTTATTAAAATACTGACTACTATTGCCACTCCCTCCTCTCTTCCCATTTATTCCCCTGTCATTTCCTGCATCTCATCCTCCCAACTATTCCTCAGAGAGGGTAAGGGCTTCAGTGTTAGTTAGTGCACTCTGACATATCCAGATAAAGTAGAACCAAGGCCCTTTCTCCCTCAAGGATCAAGCCTGAACAAGCTGTTTCTCTGTGGGAAATGGGGTCCAAAAATCCAATTTGTTCATGATGAATAAGTTCTGGTTCCACTGCCAGAGGCTGCTTAAACTGCCCATGCCATTCAGCTGTCACTCACATTCAGGGAGCCTAGTTCAGTTCCTTGAAGCTTCCTCAGCTGTCAGTTCAGAGTCAGTGAATTCCTATAAGCTTGGGTCAGCTGTCTCTGTAGGTTTCCTCATGATCTTGGCCCCTTTGCTCATACAGTCTCTCCTCCCTCTCTTCACCTGGACTGGAAGCTCGACCCAGTGCTTAGTTGTGGATCTCCGCATCTGCTTCCATCAGTTATTGGATGAAGGTTCTATAATGATAACTAGGTTGGTCATCTATTTGATTATAGGAGGTCAGTTTAGGTACCCTCTCTTCTATTGGTTGGAGTCTTAGCTGATTTCATCTTTGTGGGTTCTTGGATAATTTTCTAAAACCAGGATTCTCTAACCCCATAATGGCTCCCTCTCTCAAGGTATCTCTTTCCTTGTTCTTCCTTTCTTTCTCTCCCCCAACTCAACCATCATATTCCCTCATGTTTTCCCCCACCTCCCCTTGCCCCCCACTATGGTCACAATTTACTCAGGAGATCTTCTCTACTTCCCCATTCCAGAGGGCACCAAATCCATATTTTTATTAATCAGTTTGGTCAGTTTTCTGGATCATGTCATATTTCTGGTTTTGTTAATATTTTCTTGTATTCAGGATCTTGCAGTGCATTTATTTGTAAAGAATGCCCTTTAAGTCTGAAACAGTTTGACACATGATTGATATCTTTCTCTCTGCTATCTGTCTGCTTTCTTGTCTTTCATTTACCAATTACATTTTAAAACTCAAGTCTTAGAGTTGGAGTGTGCATGTAATAAAATGCATTTACTATAAATCATGAGAAAAATGAGTTTTAGCAAATATGTACACATTGACAAGTACCATTATGTAAATTAATTTCGTGTCATTTTGACACAAGCTAAAGTCTTCTGATAAGAGAGAATCTCAATTGAGAAAATTTAAGCTATCTGAGCTACTGGGACTCAGTTGTTTTTCTTAATCATTAATTTAGGCCACATTCTTTACTGTTCCTCAATAAAAACTCAGATGTTTCTGCTGTGTGACACTTTCTTGTTTTATTTTTTATCCTCTGAAGCTTCTGCTTTATTTGAGGCAGCGGCAACATTTTATCCTACCTTTACCTATGTTAATTTTCCTATTGCACTAACCTGTATCATAATCCCTTACTATATTTATTAAAGACTTTCCATCACCAAATTGAAAGTCTTATTTAAACTAACATTAGCATTGTATAAAACCACTGCTTCAGTTAAGCAGTATAGCTTAAAATAATATCATCTTCATAATAATCCACAGATAAAATTGATGGGAAAAATGAGATAATTCCAAGAGATAATCATACTACATTAAGTGCAGTGGGGTTTCTCCATGTCATGTCACACCATGCCAGAGACCAGAGGAAGATGGCAGCAGCAAATGTGAAGTAAAATACATTCTGGAGTCTGGGGTTGGGGTCTTCCCTCCTCAAGCATTACCATCAGGGTTTTGTTTTCCTGGCAGGTCAATGCCCTGATGTCAATTGCCATCTGCTGCTCCTCTGACTTGTGCCTCTTAAGCTCCTTTCCAGTTTGATTCTTCCCCTGAATTCCTTAAGTGAACAACCATGATTTTGAAGTTTAAGCAAAATTAACCCTATCTTTCCCAAGATGCTTTTGTTCATAGTGTTTCATCACAGCAATAAAAACCATCCAACAAAAACAGAGCAATTTAGTTACCTCCCGAAGGTTTTTTTTTTTTCTGTGTCTTTGTCCCCCACCTGGCCCTAGGAAAGTAGACCTGTGCTGTCTAATACTGTAAATTAATATGGCCTCATCAAGAGTATCATATACTATGTACAGACTTGTTATTGGTTTCATTTTTCTCTGCATCTCTTACCACTATTATTATCATTATTACTTTTTTTTAGCTAACTCATGCTTCTCTCAAAGATCAGTAGTTCATTCTTTTTGTTACAAAGCATTTTTTATTACACAAATATACCATGATATCTCTCCTTTCACATTTGGACATACAATATTTCTGTTTTGAAAATTATGAACTATTGACAATTATGAAATCTATCATGCCAATTTATGTACCAGATACTGTATAAACATACATTTTTTTGTAATATTTATACATTGTATAAATATACTGTATAAACATACTTTTCTTTAGCAAATACTCTTTGTAAATAGTAGGTATCTTCTGGTTCCTTTCTTCCCTTTGCATGTGCTCAATATACATACAAGATTTCCCGCCTGGACCCATGAGTATGTCTCATGGCTGACTAACGTTCCTTCCATTTCTAACCTAATGTGTTCTGTCTGTGTCCAACAAGCCCCTTGGTTTCCATTATCTTTCTTTAAATTCCTATGGTAAATTTGAATATACTGTTTCTCCCCACCTTAAATCCAAGATTTTAAGAAAGTGACTTATTTTGCTAAAAACTGATCTCTTTGAAGTCTCATTTTCACGGAGTCTTATTAGCTTCACACTCCCAATTTCTTGAACTATGATCCTACACCCTTCATCTCCAAAATACTGAGACTACAATTGTGTCCCAGTGTACCTGGCTGGACTCATTACTGAGGATCTCCATTTTGAGTGCAATCATTAGTCAGCTTTCTCTAACTATTGGGGGAAAATTTGCTGCAGCATTTCCTTGACCATTTGAGATTTTTTCCAATTCCTGTAAAAACTTCAGCCTGAATAGGAATTTGATTTCTGTTAGTTTTTCCAGGATGACTTTAATTATTAATTAATTCCTTTTTGACTTATAGTTTTGACTTATAGTCCAGGTTAAACTATAACTCACAGTCTTTCTGTTTTAGACTATGTACTAATTTACTCTGTCTTTCAATTTTTTAATAGTATTTTTTACTTTGCAGTGTTTCTTTTGTCTTCTACAAAAAATTATTTTTGGCTTCTAATATATCATTCTACAGAAAGAATACTTGTGTTGTATTCGGTGAATTTAGTAGATTACTATGTTTCAATGAAGAGCCAATTGATATAATGTGGAGAGGAAGAAAGAGAAAACAACCCAAAACATTAATTATAATCCCTCATCTAGAAATGTATTCCAAATCTTCCCTCTCTCCTTAAAATGCAAACATAAAACCTTGCTCTGTGTGTGATACACATCTGTTTATACCTACCACATTTATTGACAAAATATAAGTGGGAAAGCAGGTTTAACATTAAAGAAATCTTGGAAATATTGAAAATCCATTTTACCTGCTGACCAAAAATTATGAGTGGAGAATAAATTCAGAATTTTTGTATAAATCAGAGAATATCTCTATTGAATGAGTTTAGGGAATAAAAAACTAGTGACAAATTTATAATAAAAATGTTCATTTTCTGTATATTTTGGTCAATATAATTTTTTATATAATGCAATTTTAGTGAATAATCAAAATTAAATAATGTTCTGCTGTTTTTCTCTTTAGTGGCTTGAACATAGCAAACTTCAATGATAAAACTGGAAGATGTGTATTTTTATCTAAAATAAGACTAGATAATATTGTCTGTGATCAAAATTACTCCTGTATTTGTGAGACTAGACTGGATAAATTCTCTGATTTATTCTCCAGGTAAAGGGAAAATGGAATGTGCTGATCCTCATGTGTTCCCTATAATAATTTGTGACTCCTTATGAACAAGTGTTTTTATCACAGGTTTTGGTCCTTTGTGCAAACAGAGAGATGAGCTGGAAGAGAATGTGAATGTTCTCCCTAATCTGACTTGACAGAGCGGATGCCATCTTTCTTCCAGAAGAACACAGGATACATTTTCATTGGTACATGGACACCTTTTGCTCCAAGCCTCTAAAAACTTGCTCTTTCTGTTTTCTTAAACATCTACAGAGCTAAATAAAGAATTCTAATTAACAGCTGGGCTATTTAATTATCAATAGGATAAATCATCTTATCAGAAAGTAGAATGAGGAACTACAGTGTAGTTGTGGGCTTCAATTTCTTAGCTGTTAGTTTTTTGCTGTTCTGTTTTGAGTTTTTTGTGCTTTGTTTTATGTAGAAATTATCCTAATTGTTATAAACATTTCTTTTGGCTATACAATATAATTTCAAATTTGTTGAACAGCTGCAAGGATAGTTTAAGGATCTGCTTAATATATTTTATCCAAGACATCAGTTTACTCCACAGTGGCTTACACGTGTAATCTTAGCAATTAGAAAGCTAAGAAAAGATTGCTGAAAACTGAATATAGTAAAAGTTGTGTCATAGAACCAAACCAAATATTTCCTATATATTTTCTAGAAACAAAACTTTATTCTATACAACTATACGCAAATGCTAAAACTAAGGGCATTCAGTATTGATATAGGGAGTTGTTCTAATCTAGGAGCCATATACTTATTCATTGACTGCATAATGGTGCTATAGGTATTTTCTTCATGTTCATAATCACATGCATTTAGCACTGTTGTCATTTTGTGTCCTTTTGTACAGAATAGTTTTTTTTAATGTTTTTTGGTGGTTTGTTGATTTTGATTGTATTTTGTTGTTTGTGTTTTCTGAGACAGGGTTTCTCTGTGTTACCCTGTGTATTCTGAAACTTTCTTTGTAGAACATGCTGACCTAAAACTCAAAGATTTACCTGCCTCTCCCTCCTGAGGTTTGAACATATATATATATATGTGTGTGTGTGTGTGTGTGTATATATATATATATATATATATATATATATATATCCTGAATCTATCTTTCTATACAGATAAGGCTATCCCCAAACATGTGGAGATCCACTTGCCTTTACCTCCCAACAGCTAGAATAAAAAACATGCAACACCATGTCCACCTTAGAAATATGAACCTTAATAAATACACCTCTTAACCTTCATTATATACAAACAGCGTTTCTACTTTTTCTCAAAGTTCTTTTTTCTCCCCAGCTGTACTCTCTTACACTGTAAATTGATTCTATTTCCATTTCAGTTTTCTGTCTGCCTTTTCATTTCTCACCAAGCTTTTGACATTACAATTTCTTTTTAAAAAATACTTTTATTAACTCTTTGAAAATTTTATATCATGTATTTTAATTATATTCACTTCCTCACATTTAATTTGTTCCAATACACTCCCACTTCCCTACCCACTCAACTCTCCTTTCTTTTTCTCTTTTTCAAAACCCATTGAGTCCAATCACGTTGTTCAGTTACTTTTTTGTATAGGGCCTGCACTGGAGTTGGTTCTTTGATAATATTAACAAAACTGACAAACCCTTGGCTAAAGTATACACTGAAAGTATATAACTAAAATATATTGAGACAATGATATTAATAAAAATCAGAGATGACAAAGAGACATTATGATGGACACTGAGGAAATTTAGGGAATCATAAAGACACACTCTTAAAAAAATCTGTATTTCATTCATGCGAAAATTGGCTTCACCTAAGCTTAGTAGAGCACAGAGGGAGAACACTTTCCATTTATTTTTATGAAGCCAGCAAATGTTTATTAAAATATTCTCCTGATAGAATTTCCCTTTAATAAGTATGAAGTAGCCTTCCCTATTGCTTCTCACCTGTTTTGACTTGAAGTCTACTTTGTCAGACAATAGAATAGGTACACCTTGTTTCTTAATTCCATTTGCTTGAATATCTTTTTCACTTATTTCTCCTAAGTTTATATAAGAATTACTTTTGTAGTGTTTGATAAAACACCATGATCAAGACAAAATATGCAAGGAAAAGTTACTTTAAGCTTATGGTTTCTGAAGGCTAGGGTCCGTGATGGTTGGGCAGAGACATGGTGAAATAACTGAAGAACTTACATCTCAAGTCACATATAGTAAACAGAGCAAACTCACTCTAAATGTAGTGAAATCCTTTGAAACTTCATTGCCTGCCCCAATGACATACCTTGGGGTGCACTTAGTGAGAAAGCATGCACAGACTGAGGTAAACTAGTATGGGCTTAACTGGCCAGGGACAAGGGCTCCTTAGGTGGGAGGAAGTTCCAACCTACTGTGGGGCTGGCAACCCTCATGAGCCCACCAGCCACAGGGATAGGGATGTTGAGAGCCAAATGTAGACAAATAATAGTGACATTTTCTTCTCCAAACAGCCAAAAACTTGGGACCAACTATTCAAATGCCTGAAACTTATAGGGTATATCTGACATAGATCATCATGTGCGATATTCACTGATGTAGAAAAGTCTTTCTGTATACTATGAAATAAAGGAACTATGTTGGTCTATGGAGGGCACCATAAAAGTAGGCAGGGAAATTGAGGCATAGGTAGAGAAAGCAGGGTGAAGTTATACAGAGACATCATCCTGCCACCCAAGAATCAACATGTAAAGGCACACAGGTGAGTCACGGGCCATGTGGCAGGACAAATTAATGGAAATAGTTTGAATTAAGATGAAAGATCTAACTAGCAATATGCCTGAGACATAGGTCAAGCAGGATGAAATTAAGATAAGCATCTGTGGGTTTCTTTGGGACTTTGGGACTGCTGGTCCAGATAAGCCACAGTGGGCAGATCCAGAACCCTATATAGGGCTAGGCAGTCTGGGACTAGGCTGAACAGAAACCTCTTTCTACAGATGGCACCCAACATGGGACCTATACAACCAAATAAAGCTGGAGAAAGCTTAAAAATGGTTCTAGAGCACAGAAATGGAGCCAAAAGTGTCTTCTGAATTGTTCCCCAATGATTGCAGGTTTGCTGCTGGCACTTTAAGCTGTATCCAGGCTGGTTCCTGAAGTCTCACAGAAGATTCTGTATAAGCATATGATCGATTTAAGGTTTTTTATTATATCGAACACAAGGGGAACAGAGTTAAAGATGGTTTCATGGTAGCAGCATATTCTGGGACTGCTATGGTTGCAGTGGCAAGCAGATGTGCCATGCCTTTAAGAGTGGTTTTCTGATGCAGCATTAGTGGCAAAAACTGTGTGGTTATTTAACAGACTCTGCAACCAAATATACATGCTTAGTTCTACTTGGTTGCCTGTGGAATTTAAGATTTCCCAGGGTTGGGATGATAAAAGATTTTACAATATTAATATTGTGTCCTAGAATTGGAAAGATAAGCATGATTCTAGTTCCTATGCCATGTTGAAAAGCCAAGCAGGACAGAGTCAGCAGCCAAAGCAGCACTGTTCAGTCTAATATTTTAAAAGCTCTTCTTGTTAGAAAATAACAGATGATATTCAATAAAACAGATATAGGTGAAAAATTCTCTATAAATGGGTTACAAAGTGTGTGAAAAAGAATATGTAATCTGAAAGAGAAAAGAAAAAGCACACAGAAATTTGTTTTTAAAAGAGAAATACAGTAATAACAATAAAATGTGTCATGTGTATTTAATAAAACCTGAAATATTAGGGAGACAGCACACAGTCAAATTCTGGCTGATATCTCAGAAATTTCTTGATCCTTGAGTACAACGACAAACAGCTGTGAGTCAATCACACATACCTTTAATTCCTGCATGGGAAAACTGGGAGTGGTGACCTACACTCCTAATTCCATAACTCCAGAGACAGAACTTCCTCTGTTTCTGGAGTTCAAGGCTAGCTACAAAATAGAATAGTTCACACCTTTATTCCTAACCTGACATACAGCTGAGGAGAAGGGTATATAAGGCCTCATAGGAACCCAGCAGAGGCAGAAGCAACTGGCAGAAGCAACCAGGAGCATGGCTGAGTAAGTTGCAAAACATCTGGGTGAGAAGTGACTGTGGCACTTCCTCTCTCTGATATTTCAGCCTTCCCCTGATATTTGGCTCAAAGTCTTCTTTTCATAAAATTCGAGTCCGTGCAATTACAATGGTATACATAATGAAATTAATTCTGCTGTATCAAAAATGAAATCAGAAAGAGTTAAAAAAAACTCTTTCTACATATTGACAGTAACTATGTGGAGGCATCCTGTAAAATCCATTAGTACCAAAAAATGGCATGCAATTCTGATCTTTGTACAGAATTGTAAGAGCTTAAGAACAACTATACTTAAGTCTCCTGATTTATATCTTTTCTGATATATTTGCATCAGTTTAGAAAGTAGGGATTCCAGAAACTGATTTATATCATCCAGTGTGAGGAATAATACAACTTGATATTTTTAGAAATTCTATGCTTTTGCTTTGAAGATAATGCTTGTTAATCTCTGCCAAAAAATTACTGCAAGCTCTTTCCCAAATTTATTATCCATCCATAGATAAGACATTTTCTCATTAGTTAAAGACACTATGATTTCTGCTGAATTCATTCCTGTCAATAGACAAAGCCTTAATTTTCTTTTCAAAATCAAGTCAGATATTTTTTCTACATGCATTTTTAATTTTTTACTCAGCCTATGTGGCAAAAATATCTATTCTAATATAATATCTTTCCTCTGCATCAGGAGGTCTGTTGGAAATAATCTAGATGATAATATAGCCAAAGTCCAGTTAACCATAAAAGTTTCAGGGATAGAATATAAATCAAGCAAATTTTCCTCATTTGTAGTAGCAAAAATGATTCTAAATTCTTGAGTGTTTAAATTGTCTGACAAGGCAACCAAAAAAAAATCTACTTTGAAAAAAAAATCTTTCCCTCAGTCTGGATGTAATAGCAATGTTTGGACAGCAGATGTCACAGACTTGGGACTATTTAGTCCCCAGATACACAGTGCAATGACTGTGCTTCTGCTGCTGTGGTGCGGTAGTGGTTGTGGCTGGATCAGTGTGGCTGAAGATTGCGGTGAGTGGGGAATCTTGCTGTTTCCCAGACGGGGACCCACGTGTGTATGTGAGGAGAGGTGTCAGGAGGTAAGAGAAAGCAGAGAACACACAGGTGCATCTGAAGCTGGGACTTGGTGTGTACTTACTGAGAAAGCATGCACAGACTGAGGTAAACTAGTATGGGCTTAACTGGCCAGGGACAAGGGCTCCTTAGGTGAGAGGAAGTTCCAACTTACTGTGGGGCTGGCCACATTCGTGAACCCACCAGCCACAGGGCTAGGGATGTTGGGAGCCAAATGTAGACAAATAAAAGTGATATAGTACAGACTGATACATTAATATTTATTCAAAGCAACTTACGACAATTAATGGAGGGAATGCTGGAATGACCCACTTGTCCAGACAAAAAGGGTCTTCCTTCCCGGTGATGGGAAAGCAGAGAGAGCCCTCTGGTCATGAACCTAGTTTTTAAGCTGTTCCAGGCCACACAGTAAGGCTTCAGCTTCAAAGGTCATTGGTGAATCCCATATCTATGCTGGCCAAGAGACCACTCCCTTAGGTCCGGGAGTCGTACTTGAATCCCACTGCAAAAAAGTCTTATTTGTAATTATTTTTACTAGCATAGAATTTGTTTAAAATATTAAAGAAAATGAGAAAAAATGTGCTTTTAGTAAAGAAAACTAAGAAGTGTTATTCAGCATAACGAGTCAAATAGTTTCACTTTAATGATTTATTAAATGTTAAAATTCTGTACACTACCCATTTGCTTACAAATAATTAGTAGACTTTAGACTTACATCCAAATATATATGCATATTTTACATGCACACATAATATATGTTTATGAAAAAATTTTTTTGTTTCATGTTATTATTATTGGCTTTTTGTTTTGAGAAAAGATTTTGCTCTGTAGCTAAGATTGACCTCAAACTTTTGATCCTTTTTGTCAGTATCTCCTAGTGATAAAATTTAGTGTGGCCCGCCCCATCCAGCATAAAACCCTAAATGAGAATCATATATTGGAATAAATGCCAAGAGATGCTGTAATTATGATTAGTGGTGGCTATTTTAGAGCATGCCAACAATAACTAAATACTGTATATTTTACAAAGGGAGGATAATTACACTTATAATCAAAATCTCGTAGTCAAGCCTTTCATGATACATTTGTTTATAGATGCCCTCAATAAACTATAAAGTTAACAAGTAAAAAACCCATCATGTGGAATGTGCTTCAGGATTCCAGGTATAATGAATGAATTAATGTGCACCGTGTGACTCAGTTTACAACATGGCTTTAAATGGCTTTGGGGAATTTTTAATCCAAATACAAAGTATGTCTTTTGAAACTGTGAGACCTGTACTGTTTGTCCTCTTTTGTGTTAAATTTGCTCAAGAGCAATCTGGATTTTGTGATTTTTTCACAGTGGCCATCAGAGAACAGCTAAAAGAAACCACATAAACTCAAAGCTCAGTAATTTGGAAAAAGTATTAATAAATTTACTCTCAGCTGCTGAAATTGGGAGTATTACTAGACCACTACTGCCTATAAATTTAGCAAATTATATTAGTACTTTAATCATAAAATTTAAATTTTGAAATCTATTTTTAGAATATAACATGTATTACAAAATGTACATGATTCTCTCCCTTAGCGTCTTATTGCCAAATACCAGTTAAAGTCTGTGTCCAACAGTAGAGTAAAGGTTAGGAGTATTTGATAGAATCTATTACAGTTTTCGAGCTGAACTCTGCACCTGGCCACACCCACAGCCTCTGCTGCTGCTGAGGGTATCTGCAAGGATCCCTACTGCGACCCCGAGCTGAGTGAACTGAGCAAACCAACTGCAGGGGCTCTGAGGGGCGGATTCGAACCCTGACCAGAGGTGAGGAGAGTTCGGCAGGCCTCAGCGCCTGTATCCTGGCCTGGGAGGGAGAGTTGAGCTCTCATTGCTTCCGGTTCCGCCGCCGGACCTGTGCTCTCTGCTGCGTTCCAGCACTCTCTGGAGCAGGGGGCAGCTGAACTCTGCACCTGGCCACACCCACAGCCTCTGCTGCTGCTGAGGGTATCTGCAAGGATCCCTACTGCGACCCCGAACTGAGTGAACTGAGCAAACCAACTGCAGGGGTCTCTGAGGGGCGGATTCGAACCCTGACCAGAGGTGAGGAGGGTTCGGCAGGCCTCAGCACCTGTATCCTGGCCTGGGAGGGAGAGCTGAGCTCCCATTGCTTCCGGTTCCGCCGCCGGACCGGTGCCCTCTGCTGCGTCCCAGCACACTCTGGAGCAGGGGGCAGCTGAATTCTGCACCTGGCCACACCCACAGCTCCTGCTGCTGCTGAGGGTATC